>JAPSGF010000005.1:3302586-3380067 GCA_035772895.1 Perdix hodgsoniae
CCTTCCTTCCTTCCTTCCTTCCTTCCTTCCTTCCTTCCTTCCTTTTTTCTTCTGATGTCTTGTTAAGGTTATAGTCATTTTTGTTGAATGATCACAAACTCATTATGCAAAACAGGGTGTTGAACCTAGGTACTAAAAATTATTGAAAAAATAATGTCTTTTCTAAGGCAGCCCATCAATAAAGGTGAGGGAGGAATACAGTAATTAGAATGATGGCCAGCTCCAGCTGAGTTTTCTTGAGAAAGAAACTGCTATTACTTGTGAGCACACAGATAACAAAATTCAAGATATCTTAGTAAAATTAACAACAAAGACATTCAATATGAAGTCGACACAAAACCAAGTCACAGACCATCAGGAATATTTCACGTCTGTGGGACTTCCCAAGACTGGAGGTTGGGAATAGGTGACAAGGGGACTGTGTAGGTATGTACTGAAAATGGGAGCCTAGTAAGGAAAACATTTCAGATCTTCAGTATATGGAAGATTTCTTGTACAGTGTCAGCAATATTATTTTTTATTAAACAGTTACAAGAGAATGAGTGTCTATATAGAACAGGTAAGTAATTAAAATTCTTAACTGCACAGTCAAACACATACAGCAATGTATTGCCAACTACAGACAAAAGTAGAGCTATACAAGTCTGAACATGCACCTATTTATTAAATCTTATTTAAAACACTGAAGTAAGTGCAGTATCTGATGAAATATTTAGGGTGTTTAAGTGTGCTACAGCTGACAGAAAACATTTTTTTCTACTGGCACAAGATTATTTTGTTTTGCTTTTTTCCAATTTTTTTTTTTTCCAAAAAAAAAAAAAGTCAAAGTAGATGATTTGAACTGCATCTAAATACATGGTAGGCTTTCCATGCTTCCAGTTTTAGCTTGGGATTCTTGAAAAGAAGTGCTTCTGATTAATTGAATAACTTTTTGTTTTGCTGGATTTAAATCCACAGAATTTCCCTTGTATTTCTAGAGACACGAGTGTTTGCAGCTGATGTGGTGATGTGCTGCTTGATGTCACATTGCCTTGCCAAAGCATAACAGCCTTACTGATACCGTTTTGGTGATTCTTCAACAGGCTCCTTTCCCAAATATGTTCTCTTTCTAAAGCACAACCTTCCAATACAGGCATCCACTCCCCACTGACACACTATGCACACCGAGACGTGAGATAACCATCACAGAAATTGCTTTTTTGCTACTTTCAGCCCCTGCCAGGCTTCTGTCCATTGGCTGGCCCTGGCTCTGTGAGCTCCATCCAGCACATCACTCACTTTTTAACTTTGCGTAAAGCTCCACGGACCCAGAGGTCATTGTCCCACAACAGAGAATAATTATTTCCACTTGGTGTTGTTTCTTTTATGCTGACCACTAGTTGTTTCATGCTTCTGTGCTTACAGAGGGCTTCCTGTCAATAACAGTGGTTGTCTTGGTGCGTGTTAGCACAAAATATATTCCCGGATCACAATGAGAATTATTTGCATGTACACACACAATAAAAGTCCTCTCTACCTCCCATCTCTTTCTCTCTAGCCTACAGACCTGTTACAAATTATTCTTAAGCTATTAACACAGTGCATTTGAATGTGTTGACTTCAATCCCTCCATAATAATCAACTGACTCCACCTTTTAGTTTTCAAGTCACACTGCTCATTTTGCAGGCTATTAAGCAGGGGTATAGTGCAAATTATCCAGGAAAGCACTGAGCATCTCTTAAGTCATTTTGAGTCCATTCTCATTTACTGAGATTCCGCTGGTCAGCTTTCTCACCCATGTGCATCCTGAGCAACAGCCCCCACAAACAGAAAGATGAGGGGGGAACAAATCTCAGTGAGCTCTGCCAGGTTATGTCACAGTCACTACTGTTGGGACCTGGCCTTTCTTTGAGGAGAGAAAGATGGAGATGGAGTGAAGGCAGGCCAAGGTGGAGCAGCAGGATGAGGTTGGGGAAGGAAACAGAAACTTAAGAGAGAGTAAAAAGCAAGGTGGAAAAAGTGGGAAACATATAATTGGGGAAAAAAAGAGAGACAACAATGTATGTTCAAACAGCAATGTGAATTGATGATCTACAGCTGGATCCTCCCATAACTAGCATGGCTGGGTGCAAAGCTGGGCACTACATCACATAGAGAAACTCTTAGAATAAGATTTTGCCTCCATGAATGACTATTTCAAACCCTGTCATAAAAACAGTCTGAGAAAACACTTCCCACAACTACGGACTTATTTCTACTCTGTGCACTGCTCATGGGATTTCCATCCTTAGACACAAAACTGGGATGCCTAAAAGATGCTGTGTCGGAGGCCCAAGGAGACAGCGTGTACCTCAGCAGCAGCACCGACACATCATCACCAAAAGAAAACTAGAAAAGGTGGCCATATTTCACTCCTTACATGCAGAATCATTTGTGGATATTGCTGGTCCACTATATCAGGTCCATGAAAGAGTCTCTATCATCCTTGGTAAGGCAATGACTTCAGAGTCTGAATGAGCTCCACAAGAGCGTTGATCCTATAAATACCAGATTGAATGGAAGGATTTGTTTTGAAGCATGAGTTGGAGCAGATCTTAAGAGAAAATCCCAAAGACCATTCCAATTTAGAATGAGTAGCCTAAAAGACACAGAAAGTAGTATCAATTCATAGGCACTGCTTTAAGATGAGTAATAAATATATAAGTTATGCAGTTAATTATTTCATCCTGGTGTACTAAAACATTGCTGTTTTCTCACGATTGTTCATCCTTCAGATTAAAAAAAAATATTTTTTTTGTTCTTTGATTGCTCTGATGGCTCTCTGAAACAAAATTTGGATAATTCTGTTCCACAAAATTAAAAAGTCACACAATCTGTGTAGTTTCAAATTCCAGACTGAATAAGTGCAAATTCACCCACATTTTCAGTTTTAAAACAGCTTTCATAACTGGCTTTTCAGAAATATTTTTACAAAATTGTCCACTTCAAACTGAAAACGAACTTCATTTCCAAATTGCTTGATTACTTTAACTAGTTGGCATAACATCTGTTAGCCAAAATGTTCTGTGTTTTAATATTCTAATTAAGATCTCAGATTTTATCAAGAAAATATTTAAGTGAAAATGGCATTTCACTCCTCTAGTATTTTCAAGCACAAGAGTGCATATAGATTGACATATGATACATGAAGTAGATTTGAAGTTGACAGTTTTAACAAATAAAATAAAGTCCTTAGACCTTGACAGAAGAGGGACAAGCAATGCCACATACACCCGTGTGCTTAACATAACCCTTGGTTCTGCTTTAAAATAAATTCTTCATGAGTCCTTTGGAATGGATACCAAGCCTCACACCACCACATGTTAGGAAAAGGTTCTGCTACAACCACGCAAAGGATAGTAGGTATGAAACAGGCTGCCCAGGACTGCAGGCACAGCCCAGAGTGCTGGAGCTCATGGAGCGTTGGAACACCGCTCTGAGATGCAGGGTTGAGTTTTCTGTGCTCCTGCATGAAACCAGGAGTTTTACTGGATGGCCTTTGTGGGTCCCTTCCATCTCAGGGTATTCTATGACTCTATGATTCTATGATATACGAAAGCAGCATCCTGCTTTAAAAAAATCCCAACAGTTCCTCCTCTGGAGATCTCCACCTTTTTGCATGAGTTGAAAACAACAGGTGGATGCAGTGAAGAGGGAAATAAAGGAGTCGGGGCAGCAGCATATTTATCATCTTCAGCAGAATAACTGTAGCAGCACACCAGCTGCTGGGCTATTGTCAGATATTTTCCAGCCACCACAGAGAAAAAAAAAAAAAAAAAAAAAAGTGAGTTTTTAGGAGGAGTTTGAAGGAGAATAGATCAGCAGCCTGGTGGCGTTTTTATGAAGAGATATGCATATGCATAAGGAGCAGCTCCAAGAAAGTACGAAGGCTCTTGGACTAACAAGTGATGAAGGGTGGCATCACGGGGTCTCCAGAACGCAGTGCACATTAAAACTGCTTTCATATGTAAACATACAGCACGCTGCAGTCTCATAGGATCGCTGCTGCCTTTTATTCAGCTTCCCAGTACTGAAGGAGTGGTGGCTGCTCTGTCACTGCTACATTAAATACATTCAGTAAATAAATATGATTAAAAATGTCTCGGTATTTGAATACTGAGCACAGATTTCAGAGTCGTGAAGGAAACAGAAGAAAATGACAACAATTAAATTGAAATGGAAATAATGGCCAGATTGCTATTAATGTCACTGGAAGCTCTAGGTTTCACTCCAAGCATTTCAGAAGGAATATAAACCGTTTAGCTTCAGGACAAAAGCACCTGCAATTGGGTTTTTGGGAATTCATTCCATACAAATAGGTTATTTTACAGCTCCTTCTGCAGGATTTCTGCTTTTCTCATGCACAGGAATGTCCAGACCACAGCATCAGTCCTTGCAGCAAGCCTCACATTCCAATGTTATGCACTGACAGGACTGCCTTTTAGTGTGGAAATGCTGGAAAATATTTTTGAATAAGCTTCCAAAACATTAGAAGGAACTTTTTCCATTTTCCAGATAAATCTGATTGCCTTTTTGTGTCAGTTCTTTGGGAATAAAGGTGGTTTTCTGATGACAGCACTCACTTCAGGACAACGAATGTGCTTCCACATGAAACACATGGGCCGTGTCAGTACACGTCCATGGACTGCACGTAACCTTTCCATTTGAATTGTACATGTGTTACGAACATTCACTGGGGCTGCAGTAGATGCTGAACACTAATATTTGCACAGGAGGCTCTGTTCCTGCCTTTATTCCGCAGTGGGCAGGCTCCTGCCCTCCTTTGAAGGCTTTTACAAGAGTGTGGTTTAAAAAACAAAAGAAAAAAGAAAGAGTACTGCAGGCTGCAATCAACCAATGCAAAATTATGGATGAAGGCTATTTGCTGTATGGTGTGGGGCTGAGGTTGGATCACACCGCTGCAAAAAGCCGTGGGGACTGGTTTGCATTTTTATTAGGCACTTAGACTTTAAATGATTTGAAAACACTTCAAGTGGAGTTAAAAATTGCTGAATAGCCTCTTCTCCCACCTTGGGAAATCTGCAGGCTTTCCAGTATTTCAGATATTTCCACTAGCAAATAGGCACTTCCAGGATATCTCTTACTATTTATCATCAGTACTGCTCTGTATAGAAGGCCACTGAAGTGCCTTAGCATTCTGCAAACACCTTGAACAATTTAGAAATGTTATTTTGCCTCCTTATCAATTGAGGGAATACATTACATAGCCCAACCCTGATAGAGAGCTCCTGCTCACACGGATTGTGGACCTAGCATCAAAAAGAGATGTTTAACTCTTTCCTTTCCCTTGGCACCTCCCACACCGTATCCTTACACTGAGGATGACAAAGGCAGGTGAGAAGACTTGCAGGAACACTTACATCTCCATCAGGTGCTCAGAGCCCCTTTTAGCCTTACCTTCAGTGTCTGCAGGGATGGGGCACCTACCACCTCTATGGACAACAGTGCCCCACTACCCTTATTGCAAAAAAACCTTTCCCTTATATCTAATCTAAATCCCCCTTCTTTTGATTTGAAAGCATTTCCCCTTGTCCTGTCATGTATTTATTGAGCAGGGCGAGCTGTGAAAGGCTGGGGGATTAGGCATCTCCCTTTATCCTTAGGAATGTTATTTAATTTTCCTCCAACAGACTCAGAGGCAGAGCCCTATAAAAGGCTTGAGAAAGAAAACTGAATTTCAACAAATTGGTGGACAAAACCAGTTCATCTCAGTGTCCTGAATTGCTTTGGCTTTTCTTTTTTTCTTTTTTTTTTTCTTTTTTTTTTTTTCTTTTTTTTCTTTTTAAGCAGTGCCATGGGCAATATGAGTGGTGAGCCTTATCTGCTCTTAACTGCTAAAATACAGGGTGGATTTTCAAAGGATGGGTGGGAATCCAGCTCCTGCTTGCTGTTAGTGTGCATCTTACCTCTCCAAATAGCCTCGTGAAACACACCCCTGCAGGTGGAAAATGAGCAGGGAAGCCATGAACATCCTGCAGCCTTTGACACTTGGGTTTAACTCCCTCTCCAGGTTGTCCAGAGAGGTGGTGGATGCTCCATCCTTGGATACATTCAAGGTCAGGCCAGGCTCTGACCAACCTGATGTAGCTGTAATATCCCCATTCATTGCAAGAGAGTTGCACTAGATGACCTTTAAGAGTCCCTTCCAACTCAAATGTTTTTATGATTCCATGATTCTCTTATGGCTCACTCCTGGCTGGTATCACAGACATGGGCTCCACTTCCAGGAAAGCAAGGGGCAAAGTGGAAGAGGGATGAAACCACCCCCATCAACCCCCGTTCCCCTAGGAGTTACAACAGCACACAGTTTGCACAGAAATGTCCTTTTGTTTCTCCTCTGCCATGACCTCTGTCTGTTTGTCTGTCTGTCCACCCAGAGACTGAAAGCGCCAGCTCTTCCTGAAAGCCTAGAAAGTGTCTATAACACTGTGGGTACTACCACAAACAAACATTAGCAAAGACCAAGTCCCATAAGATGTTAATAGGAATGCAAAGGTAAATAGTCTTGCAAAATGCAGGAGATCAGACTCAATTATTCAAAGAGACTTTCCTGAGCCTTGTTGTTTATCATTCCATGATAAGGGATATATTTATCTTTTAAATTCCTGCTAGTCAAACAGAGGAGCTTTGCTTTCCCAGAGGAACTCTGCTCCTCCATCCCACCATGAACGCCACTGTGTGCCTCCTGCCCTCCCCTCTTCCCAACGCACACAGCTCCTTGTGAGTGGAAACAGCAGTGGGACATGTCAAGTACATTTTTTCTCCTTAAAGCACATGTACCTGGGAGGTCACAATCTTTACAAAGTCAAAGTTTTGTGTGTTTGAGAGCTTTGCCCTACTACCATGTAATTGAAATCAAGCTTTTAAAAGCTCACGGTAATATGTTTGTTCTTTAACCTCACCCAATGAAGAGAGAGCGCTTTGCTGAGAGAACCCATTGTTACACTCCTGCACTTAACTGATAAGGAACTGATACAACCAGTAGCAAAGAAAGAAACTAATAATAATAAAAAAAGATTCAGATGCCTTCCTTCCCCAGCATACTAATGCCCTGCCCAATGAATTTCCCAAGTTGTTAACAAATGAGGTGCAGTATATTTAATAATATTAACATATTGTTGCAAGGCTTATTTAATAACAGGTAGGAGGAATGAGTTCTCATGTCAGAAAATGGAGGGCCTCATGCCATTTGGAGACCTGCTCATTATCCGTTCTTACAGTTTAATGATATATGTGTCTATTACCGAGGAAAAGTAGAGGATCTACTCAGGAACTTCATAAGATTGATTGACTGGAAAAACGCATAAAGGCTTAAACTATCTTACATCATCTGCCATGCATACAGGACACTTACACTGTTATGTGAAAAATTCTGAGCAAATGGAGACAGTGAAAATATGTAAATGGGACTGGGCTGATTTCAAGGAGATGACATGCAGGTTCTGAGTGTGTTCGGCAACCCAAGAAATCACATCCTTCCCATTCCAGGAACCAGGACCTCATGAACGACCTTTGTAAGTGTTTTGATTCAGATTTTTTTTTTTTTTTTTTTTTTTTTTTTTTTTTTTTTTGTGCCAAAGACTATTCACATAAGCCTTTATTTACCTAGTTCAAGCCTTCTCACCTTGGCTAGCTTGATGATCTTCAAGTTTTCCTTTCTTTACATCTTGATATTTCTGTGAAAAAGAAGTCTTGGTAAAGCCACAACGGAATAGAATTTCAATATAAGGCTTCTATCAGCTTTTGATAAGCCAGAAAGATGCCTGAGATCCAGCAGTGAAAATCCTAGAGTGATGGTATCTGTAAAGATGAGAAGTTTCCAAAGACACTAATTGAATTCAACTGGCAAACATTTTTTAAATGGAAAATTGCTAGTAGCCAAAAGGTTTTTCCTGGGAAACCACCCAAAGATAGAACTTTGAGCTGACTTCATCAAAGGAGATTCTCAACTGTGAAAAATGATAATACCCCCATGGCAAAAAGTACTTCGAAATCAAATAAGCCTTGGAACAGTAGTAACTGGAAGGGAAGTTTGTTGTGATACAGCAAATATCCACATGCTGCATCTGTGAAGAAGCACTGGGAGATTTTGGAAGGGGAAATTTTCACAGCCTTTCCAAAACACAGACAGTGACAGACTGAGATATATTCACTGAATGGTAAATAATGACAAAATTGGAATAATGAGAAAAGTCTGAGTAGTTATATATTCCACTTGTCAGAGAAACTTCAAAAGAAAGGAAGAGAAAACCTAAAAACAAAGCCATTCCCTGTTGCCTGTCCAATCTTTACGAATGAAAGCTGCCCGTGCCCCTGTGTGTTGTCTATTCATACTATTGAAGGGTTATATTTTGTTTCTCCCCAGCTAGAGCTCTCATGAAATAGCAATGGAGAGGTGCTGATTTACACAACCAGGGATCATTGCGAGCAGTACTCAGTACCCAAGGAGGCTGTTCCTAATTTAGGATTTATTTACAGTTTTATCACAGGGGCAGTAGGGATGCAGCACAACGTTGTGTGGTTCCCTCCAGGCCACCATCTAGCTTCCCAGCACAGAAAACAGGTGGATGCAAGTAACACTGATTCAGAGTTGAGCAGCATATGAGGCAGCAATCACCTCACACCACCTGTCTGCATGTTACTGGGGGTTTTAGATGCATCATGACCCAATGATAAATAATTCAGCAGAAACTGAGAATGACACACAAACATAGACAAAGCCAGAAATGTAAAATAAAAAAGATCAGAGGAAAGATCCATCTCTAGATCTGAAAGGTCAGCAGTGAAACCCTATTTATAGGCTTTTCTGGCCAGCTGAAGCTCTGTCCCTGGAGGTAAAAGCTCTCTGAAATGTCCCCATGTGGGCAGAGCAAACAGAGCCATTCTAATGAGTGAGGAAAGGTTAGGCTCAGGGATGAGTATGAGTGAAAAATATTTGGCTAGACTCCTGGTACAAACTCCCACGCACCACTTTGAAAATCTACCCCTCTGTCCTTAGCATTGGTTTTCAAAGTACAGCAGCCTAGAGACAGATGTGCCATTATTGTTTATGGTTCAAAGGCAGAGAACACGTTTGGTGGGGAAATAAAATCCATACTAATAGAGCAAGCACCAAAAAATGTTCTAAGAGGGAATAAGCACGTTCTAAGGTGTTTTAACAATTTTCTGGCTCCTGGCCCAGAACTCAGTTGGAACAGTTGTATTCATCTCCAGGCCACCACTCTTTGAACTTACGGAAACCCATGGTTATATTTAGCTAGTTAAAAGATATATGGCCAGCGCATTGTAACCCTTTTGTCAATGACTCCCCATTACAACTTTTAATTTTATTGCTTTTTAACCACAGTTACTTGATTCATGGGTTCAGCTAAGAGGGACGGAAGGCAGTTGATGGATGATGTGACAATGGCACTCCTGGCTGCTGTTACAGCACTCATCGTCTTAGGAGGAAGAGCCAACTTGCAGCACTCTCCTCAATGGCTGTTCTCAAACCTACATGTTCTCTGAGCTAGCCCACTCTTATGCTTGTGGGACTATTAATATATCTGCTGTCAATAAGATAATTTGCAGGCAGAACACTTCCTGAGATATGCAGATGAGCACTAACTGTAGCTCAGGACTGAACCTTAGCAGGCTCTGTTACTGTACAGGTGCTCATCTGTAAGTGAAAGAAAAAATACAAAATCACTAAATACACAAACCAGAAAAGGAACTCATTCAGCAAGCCCAGACCCAGAAGTTTTTGGATATAATAAGTTTCTTGTTGTTTCTGCTATACAGCAATTAATCAGGAGTAGGTAAAATCTTGACAAAGAGAATAAAGCAAAGTAATTCAAATATTCATAGAGCTGGCATTCCCTTCCTGTGCAATCATAAAGATCAGCTCCGCAGATAATGTGCCAAAAGGTCAAGCAATTAAAACCACTGAAGCTCCAGTTTTCTAGTAACTCTGCTAAAAGAAAAGTAAGTGAGAAGCTGTAAAAGTATCTTATCTGTTCTTCTGGATAGACAGATTTCCAACAATCCCAAAACAGCTTTACAGATGATGAGCAACAGGGAGACCTCAGAGAGGGAATGGGGCATATTTTCCTAGTTTAGTTTCTAGATTCCAGTGCCAATGCTGAGCAGGCAATTTCATGCAAACCACTTGTGTTCAGCAGCCACCAAGCAGGATCATAATGGCACCACGAAGGCTGAGGTAAAGAAGCGAGGTTGAATATTTAGTAGAATTGAATGATTGGCTTATTGTCACTCTCTCTATTTGGATGGCAATATATTGGCTTGGGAGTATCAGACACAGAGTAAGCAAGGGCATGTGATCTGGGAGTCATGTAGGACCAGATGCCAAGTCCATGGAAGACAGTAGGATGACCTACCCAAGTCATGCAGCCAGGAGACTTCAGCTCCTTAAAGCTGAACCCTCCAGCTCTTTAAAGCAAACCAAGGAGCAGAACATAAAAAAGCACATGTGTAAAGTCAGAGTACATTTGTGTTCAAATGTGTAACCCTTAGGCTTTAAGTGCAGTATTTTATTGTTATAAAAACAATTTTTAAAGTCCAAAGAGAGTGAGAAGAACTCAGAGTGAAATAGATTTTAGTTAGGGTGTTTCACAGATGCACAGCAAACAGGGCAAAGCAGCTGAGGCTGTAGGATGAAATTGTTTTAGGCAGATATAATTGAAGGCTGTCATCACAAGAGGTTTTCTTCTTTCTCTCACTTCCCTCCTGCTGCAGGCTCCCAGAACACCAGGACCAGCACTCATGCAGTCAGGTGATGAGATGGATGAGTTCCCTAAAATCACTGGGGTAGCAGGGCATTTTTCATAGGAACATAGAATTAGGAAATCACAGAATCACAGAATCATAGAATCATAAAATGGCTTGGGATGGAATAGACCTCATACACCATCTAGTTCCAACCTCCTGCTGCAATCTGGGCTGCCACCCACTAAATCAGGCACCAGATCAGGCTGCCCAGGGCACTACAAGCCTGGCTTTGAATGCCTCCAGGGATGGTGCACATCAGCCCCACTAATCTTTCAGCTCTCATGGATGTTTGCTTGAGTATGTGTATAATGGAGGCAGCAGGAACTAGAATTTGGAGGGAGGAATAGGGAAACCTCTATATTTCAGCTGTAGCTTGTACAGAGCTTTGCTTAAAACAATCATGAAATCACAGCTTGCTCTTCATTAAACCAACAAATCCCTAGAGGAAGAGGTATGGAATGAAGGGAATGTGCTGCAATTTTTTTTCTAGAGCTATTCTCTAATATCTCAATAAGGACAGTTACCATACATCCTCTGTCTTGAGAGCTAAGCCCATCAAAGTGCTCAGAAAAATGGTTATAAATAGGAGTTGGAGGCAGTCCTTCACTTCGGTGCCTAAGTAACAAACCTGTTAGACATACATCTGCTATGAAGACTGCCCCCGACTGCCAACACCTTGTTAGACTTCACATTCCCTGTTTCTCTCAAAACCAAGGGGAGCATTAGCTGTGGGCTCAGCAACTGCAACAGCAGCTGTCTACAAGAGCTTCTGAGCTGTTGCTTTCTCCAGAAACTTTGGAGGCATCTGGTTTTCATTTTTCTTAGGCTTAGAAGAAACCTAGTGAGATGTGTGAACAACTTGTGCAATAAAATCAGTGGGGAATGAATATCAGAGTGTACAGCAACATGGAAATACTTTGAAAGGTTATCAATATATCCACAGCCTTTTATTTTCATATGTTTAAATTGATCCAGAACATTTCTAAAACTGCTAGCAAATGTTTCTGATGATGCATTAAGTGCTTGCTTGCTAGTGTTTGGCTGCTGCTCCTTCTAAAGCTCTCAACCACAGTTATTAACGCCTACAACAGGAATTTCAAATGTAGCAACCTTGAGATTTAATCCCATGCACAACACTCAGAGCCTGAGCTCATCAGAAAAGAAAACTGAGGTGCAGAGAAACACGGAGAGCAAAGGATTATGCATATTTCAGCTCCCTCACGCCTCTTTATTGTTACACTTCCTGACTGAAAATTAGGTTCCAAAACTCATGTGTTTTCATTCATTCTTTACTCCAGAGTATCTCAGTATATGACAAATATGTCCATTTCTCCACATATGCGGCTGGTAAAGCTGAGCCCAGTCCTTCCAAACTTCAACAGCTTTTTTTGTAATTCAATTTCTATCATTATTTCTTCTCACTTCTCCTTTACCAGCTCATCTTCCTGGCCTTCCTTCCATATGACAATACACATACCAAGCATGATAGAGAATGAGAGGTAATGGTCCTACATTGTGACAGTGGAGGCTGGGTTTGGATATTAGGAAAAATTTCTTCACAGAAAGAGTAGTGAGGTACTGAAACAGGCAACACATGGAGATGAT
The DNA here is from genome assembly GCA_035772895.1 of Perdix hodgsoniae. Lineage (NCBI taxonomy): Eukaryota > Metazoa > Chordata > Aves > Galliformes > Phasianidae > Perdix > Perdix hodgsoniae. The sequence goes on from JAPSGF010000005.1 coordinate 3,314,999, forward strand.
AGAATCACTATCCCTGGAGATATTTAAGAAATGTGGAGATGTGGCACTGAGAGGCGTGGTTTAGTGGGAATGGTGGGGATGATTTGATAGTTGGACTAGATGATCTTTGAGATCTTTTCCAACTGTAATGATTCTTTGATTCTATAACAGCCAACACCATTTCACCACCTATGTTCCATCCATTTTACCTTAAGAAATCTTTAAATAAGATGCCCCAGAAAGAGTTAAAAAAATGTAATACTATCAACATCTATCCATCTACATATATATTAATGTATGAAGCTAGGAAAACATTTTTGTCCCTGTCTCACCCCCAAAACCTGTGTTATTATGCAGGAGCTGTCGGCATTGCAATTGCATTGGAGCAGAGCCAGCGCCTCCACCCCTGCACGGCATGGGGTGAAAATATGCCCTCTCTGCAAAGCTTTCCTTTTCTGCTGGATGTTTTGTAACCTTTCCACAAGGATGGGCCACATCATCCAAATGGGAGCAATTTCCCTCCTCAGAGAATCATATTAACTTATGAGCCATCCAGACCCTTCCTGCTCTTCTTTCCCCCATGTACTCTGAGCATTCGCTTATCTCCTTCCTCACCAACCATCCCAGAGAATCACACAGGGATGCAGAGAGCTGTGCAGTTCAGCAGAGAATGAGTATATTGCTATCAGCTCAGTTTCTGGTTAGCCATCTGAGAGCAGCAGGGATACATTTTCCAGAGCCGTTCAGAGCAGAACTGCCTATTTGACAACAGGTTCCTAATGGGAAACTTTGACAGAATGGGGATTCAAAGGAGACAGGATTTGGAGTAATCACATCAACATCTTGTGGGGAAGAAAAGCCTTTGGTCTCACCTGGATTACGCGTGCAGACTATGAAAGCAGAAACTGCTTCATGATTTTATAGCCTAAAACCAATTTTAAAATGCATAACAAAGGACTGTAACAACTCCATCCAAGTTAAACCAGTGAAATCTGCTGCTACCACACACTGCTGAGCCCTAGGGAAAGCACCGCAAGAACCCAGGATTTGAGTCCGAGACAATTAAAAGGAGGTGTATTCATCACAAGTCTGGAAGCACAGGGTGGGATTCAGCTGCCTAAACATTGGTGTCTAGTGCCATTTCTGCTGCCTTAGGGTCCTGCATCTGGCCTCCAGCTGCTGTTCCAGGAGCAGGTCTTCCATAGATCATGTGTCATATCTGTCCCATGGGGATGTCTCAGAGGCCTCAGGCATCAAAACTGACGGGACATGTTTACATTTTGGCACCTGAATCTCTCCAATACTTTCTAAAAGTAATTTCCAGTTCTCTTTATTAAGTATCCTTTTTTCTCTCCCTCCCCAGTCTCCATTACACTGTGGAGATGAACTGTCTCCTTGAGAGCAGCCTTTCAGCACTCTGCATCCCTGCAGCACCCAGTCAGTCCCTGGATGGGTACGGAGGTATACTTTCAGTGTGAATCACACCCAGGCTCTGAAGAACTCAGAACGTCAGTCTTGATGCCAATGGAGTCATAGAATGGCTTAGTTTGGAAGAGACCTTAAAGATCATCAAGCTCCAATCCCTCCATCATGGACATAGTTGTCATCCAGCAGATTAGGCCCCAACCAACCTGGCCTTGACCACCTCCAGGGATGGGGCATCCATAACTTTTCTAAAAGTCTTCTTGAAATGATAGAATTTTATCTCCATCTGTACCAACTGCATTTTAGGCATTGCCTTGTAAAATATATTGCTTTCTCGCCCTATTTATCAAAACCTCATATTTGTTGAAGTAAGAGTGATGATGGCTAATCCTTACTGGGCATTTCAACCAGCAATTTGTTCTCTTGAAAATTTTATTTTCAGTTACAAATACACAGTGCATTGACACAGGGACAAGGATTTCCTCTTGTGCACTCAGGAAGGTAAGTTACGTCATTGCTACAGACAGTTTAGATAGGATAAAATCACAGAATATTAGAATCATTGATGTTGGAAAAGACCTCTAAGAGACCCATCAAAAGACTCTTAAAAAGACCCATCATCTAGTCTAATCACCAACTCACCCACACCCTCTAACCGCATTCCTCAGTGCCACATCTCCACAGTTCTTGAACACCTCCAGGGATGGTGACTGCACCATCTCCCAGGGCAGCCTGTGCCACTGCAACACCACTCTTTCTGAGAAGTTTTTCCTAATATCCAACCTGAACCTCTACTGGTACAACTTTACCTCTCATGCTATCACAGTGTTGATACTCAGGATAGTAAAGAGACAGTATATGGAAGATCTTTGATAATTCATTCAAATTACTTATGTAGGAGGAACTATTTATTTTCTAACAGATTTTTTAAATTTATTTACATTAGAATACTTTAAATTGCTTTGGCTGTGAAGATATAAAAACTGTTACTGATCCAGAGTTGCATTTCATAGAATAAGTCCACTACAAATAGCTATAGCACAGTCTAAGCTGGACTGCTAGTTAATCACAAATAAAACACATCTCAGGTTTTCCTACAAATAGTACATGTTCAAGAGCAAACCCTGACACATCAGTGAGTAAACCTCAATAAGCTGCTTCAGAATAGTGGCACTACAACAGCTTCATAACACCTGCAAGTGCCAGCAAAGGATGCCGAAGCGTTGGTTTGCCAAGACTGGAACAGAGCAGCGACCACAGGTGCTTATTTTGCCTTTTTGTAGTTCATCAGTGTCATGCAACTGTTGGCACAGTCAGCAGATGTGTCAGCTCTTGGAATAACAGCTACTTATGTAGGTTAGGTACAGTGCCAAAAGGTAAGTGTTATAAAGAGTAAAATTGTAAAGAATTATGAACATAAAGCCTGTGATAGTAAAGGTGACTCCTTAACATTATGCACCACAGCAACACATTTTACCAAGGGCAGGAAAAGTCAGCTTTATTTTCACGCCCATCACAAGTCATAAGTGCTGACTCTGTACAATTTCCTGTTAGATTTAAATAGGTACTTTTCTGAGCCCTAATTTTCACTCTTTTCATCTCTAGTAAACAAAATGCCAATTAATAACTATGAATTGGTCTCACACAGCACAAACTTGTGCAAAATAATACAATACCCCACTACCGTGCTTTTGGTGGCACTGTGAGCACATCTGTATAGAAGATTAGTTACAGTTCAGAAAGGAGACCTGAAGTGAGCCCAGCACAGGACCCAGGACATGGTCAAGGGCCAAGAGCACCTGACTCACAGGGAGAGGCTAAAGAAACTGGGTTTGTTTAGTCTGGCAAAGAGGATAAGGGGTAATGTAATAGCACCTACTTGACAGGGAGTTACAAAAAAATGACAGAGTCGAACTGTTCTCAATGGTCCTAGACAATGTAACAAGGGGCGATGGCCACCGAGTGCAGCTTGGTATGCTCAGGTTGGACATTGGAAAAAAATGCACTTGAAGAGTGTTGCAGCACTGGAACAGATACCTAAGAGGTTGTGGAAACTGTCCTTTAACTCAGTTAAAGCTATGGTTCAGCACATCCACAGCTGGCAGCTGTCCCACGTCATATGGGAGCTGGATGAGAGACTTCCAGATCTTCCTCCCAACCAGCATTTCTATGTACTCTTTCAACTCTCCACTTTAATAATTTACACCTTAAAAGAGTCATTTGCACCTCTGCTTTTTGCACACTCTTAAGTTGTCCTCTCAAACCTAGATATTTAGTGTAAGAAGTCAGTCCTACTTCCTTTCACTGTGCTTTGGATGACTCAATGAAGTGGTCACACTCAGAGGATGTCCGCCAGGAGTGAGCGTTGTTGTGAGAATGTGCTTGTGTTTGTGCATAAATCCAGCTGTCATGCCACTGTCACTAACAGAATGCTTCTGATGTGACCAGGGGCAGAACTTTAGATGTCTGCTGCTTTCAGTCACTCACATCGTTAGATAGCAGTACATGTTCATGGAGTTCAGTTTTTGGATTTGGGCAACTGATGAGCTTGCTCAGCTCTGTGCTTTAGCAAGCAATTTGGGTTTAAATTCTTAGGAATTAATGTTTATGAAAGCAGATGTAACTGAGTCCCTATGCCTTTGCTGTATAAATGGTTTGTGATTTTTTTCCTTGAAGAAGAAGTAGCTTGATCCTCTGATCTGAATTCCCTCACAAAAGTAGTTTGAAGCCATCTGAAAGATCAGTCATTGGTTTGGGCCTTTATATCCTCACTGGGGCTAGATGCATTTTGGAGGCACACCCAGAGCAGAGCTTCCATGTTAATCTCTGAGAGATTGAACCTAATCTCAGTGAGATTAGCACACTAAATGTTATATATGATGCAGTATTTTATTACCAGTAAGCACAGAACTGACCGGTTCTGTCTAGTTCTGGACTTCACAGTTTAAGACAGTAAGATACTACAGAGAACCCAGCAGAGGGTTACATAGATGTCTGGGGCCTGGAGCATCGCCAGGCTGAGAGAAAGGCTGAGAGACCGTCAGCTGTTCAGTCTAGTGAAGAGAAGGCTGAGAGGAGATCTTATCAATGCTTACAAATATCTAAAGAGTAGGAGTCAAATAGATGGGGCCAAACTCTTTTCACTGGTGCCCAGCAACAAAAAAAAGAGGCAGTGGACACAGACAGGAACATGGGAAGTTCCATCTGAACACAAGAAAGAATTACTTTACTGTGAGGTTGACAGAGCACTGGATCAGCTGCCGGTGAGGTTTCAGAGTCTTCTTCTCTGGAGAAATTCAAGACCCACCTGGATGCTCTACTTGCAACCTGATGTAGGGAACTGCTTCAGCTGGGTTTGGATAAGATGATTTCCAGATCTCCCTTCCAACTCATACGATTCTGTGATTCTGTGAAAGACACGCTTCATTATTCATAATGGCTGTAAGAGTTTTTGATGGATGTAAAAGCAGCCATACAGTTCACCCAGAATCCTGTCTCTGGTATTAGTCAGCAGGGGAAGAGCAAATGGAAAGTTCAAATTCAGAGTTCTCCTTCCCAAATGTAATTCATTCTTCATAGTCATTCTGGGTAATGGACTCCTAAAAACAGAGACCACATCAAGATCATTAAGCTTAAAAGTTGCCAGAGAATCTATCCTTCACGACTTTGTTAAACTCTTCTACACTTTATACTTTTGGCTTCCATAAATTTCTGTGTCAAATTGTACTACAATTTGATCATACATCCTGCTTTTAAATGTCTTTTTTTTTTTTAAATATATTTTAAGCTTACTGTTTCCTAGTTTCACTGCATAGCCTCTAATTCTTACATTATAAGAAACTGTGAAGTAGTTGCAGAGAAGAGCTGTAATGACTACACTGATGCACTCAAGAGGCGTAATTTTGAGTAATCTGTCCTTTGATTACATGGTATTAAAGCAGATGGAAAACCAGACCCTGCAAATAATTTATATCCATTTTCTGGTAGCTTTGATTTTTTTGACAAAAACACCTAGATTCAAGTTAACAATGAAAATTCTCTCTCTGGGAGAAGGAGCATGATCTAAAGCAGCACATCTATGTAACACATGCACAGCAGTCGATTAACCACTTTGGAGTGTTACCTTGACACTGTAAGATAAAAAGAGTGCAGAGCAAAGAGGAATGATGAGGATGTTGGTGCGTTACAAAGAATCTCCAGAACGGCTTAATTTCTTTGCACAGTTCGGTGTTAAATCATGCTATAAAATTCCCTGGTACCCTTTGTTGTGCAGTATTATAAATACCACAAATCTTTTTGACTTCCATCCATTGCTATGTAAGCTGCTACTGCTTATGTTTTTCTTCTTCATGAAAAGCAATACAAATTTTAAGGCATTCCTTTCACTTTGCACCAGAATCTGACCCAAGAGATGGCATGGCACTCTTGAAGCAATATTAAGAAATATAAAGGGTCATGGTGAAATCTTTCTTCTGAGGTATCACTCCATTTCAGCAATTTGTTTCCAGAGCAAGCTGAAAGCAAAGAGCATCCACATGACAGTTAAAGGCTGGAGTGATTCATGCATGCTCTTTAACAATAAATTACCTATGGATTTCTGAAGACCCCAATTCAATTCTCATTATAGCCTCACAATAAGCACTACCATCCATGCCTTCAATATTTGACATAAATTATTGGAGGCAGTATGTATTTCATCTTCGTTGATACAAGAAATTACAAGTGGCCTAATGGTTAGTGACAGAAGTTGACATATCAAAGGATTCAGAGGAACATAAACAAAAAATAAATCACCATCCCACTGCCCCTCCCAATACTAAATTCCTCATTTTACAAAGACCATATAATCCTTTCATTTTCAAACAAATACCACTGTATCACTGTTATTTTAGCATAAGCTAGCATAAAGCTTACAATAAGGGCATGTTTAATGTGCGTTTTAATAGTCTGTTTGAAGGACTTCTTACTGACATCATATCGTTGGGCGATCCAAAGGGGATTACATGTGTCAGTCCAATCAATTGGTGGTAATTGTAGCACAAAAGACCCATCTGAGAGCTCATACAGACACAGTAAACTGTGCTTCTATATTCACCTACCTTGCTAGGAAAAGAGAAAGCAAAAAAACAGCTATTAAATTAATTGGCACTAAAAGCATGTAATAGTTATCTAATCTATTAATTTTTAGTTTAATATTAACTAGGGTGTCTCCTATGACAAGTATTTGACCTGTAGAGAAAGAATGGAGTAAGATCACCCCTGCCGTCTTTCAAGTTAACAAAATAGTTGCTTGAAGGAAAGAGGTGAAGGCATTCTTTAGCCTCTGCCTCGTACTCTAAGATTTTATTTGTTTTCACACAAGTATTGACTTTATGTGGGGCCAGCCTGGTTGTGCCTGACGCAGCATGTTTCTCTGCAAACTTCAGAGCTTTCAGCCCAGCCTCAGGGATGGCAGGGGCCACATTGCCACTTTGCAAAGCGTGGAGTGAGTGTTCAAAGCTCAAATCGTCTCTGCAGCCACATCAGGGCCCAGCAAGGCTCCCAACACACTCACCAGACACCTGAGCACCACTGCCTTGGGTCAACAGAGCTCATCCCTTCCATTATGTAGGTCCATGTACAGGGCCAAGGAAACAGCCTGGGAATCGGCCTCCTCTTCCAATCTCTGTCCCTTTGATTTGAACACAGGTCCAAAACCCCTTTAGCAAACAATTAGTTCTAATTATGGCCAAAAGAGCTGTTTACCGCCTTCTGCTCCCCTTCAAGAAGAGCTTTTGGGAAAGCATTAGGAAGAGCAAGATAAATAACCAGCACACAAACCGTGGTTTCACCCCTTTTGAAAAACTGTATTCAGGAGGGCTGACATGATTTATGACCTTGATAAAAGCAGCATTTCTGGCTGGAGCTGCTGCCACAAGCAACACGTGCACCTGCAACATTACCCAGCGAATCCCCCATCACTGCTGCCATCGTGCACCCTGCATGCCCCTGCGCTGTTGTAAAGCTGACAGAGCTGTGAGTTAAATGCAGCAACACATGAGCTCAGAGTTTCAAAGAGAGAAGTACATTCCCTAAGAATACTCAGTCATCGGCCAGTCTCAATTGTTTTCTATTCCAAATAGCTCTAAAATAAGAAAGAGTTTTGCACATGTGCACCCTACCTGCCAAGGATTTCTAAATACCTCACAAAACAAATAAAAGTCATTAAAAGGAACCAAAATGATCTCACAGGATGAAGCGCTGCCCAAGAAATGAGGCTAACACTCATTTTCAATCTGCCATTAAGGAGGGTCAGAAGTGAGTTCCTTAGAGGCCAATTTGCACATTATATACTTTTGTCTGTGCAAAAGTATACACTCCTCTGTATTCACATTGGCTAAGACTGAACAGTCCCTTATAATGAGCACAACTGATGCACAACTGTTCTCTTTTACCAGTGCAAAAAAACTACAAGCACAATTATCTTATACATAGTGATGAAAAGCAAGAATGGAAGTTAGATATACAAATATGTCTTCTAGAAGTACATCTCTCACTGTTATCCCAGTAAAATGAGCAGTAAAAATACCACAGTTTCCAAAAATCTGAGTTGATTCATGTCTCTGAAATCCCTCAAACCTTCCTGTGACAAAACAGCTTGAGATCTTTAATCTAACCAAATAATGTGTTGACTTTTTGATGTCCTCATGACCCGCAAAGCTACAATCTTCTGTTTCAGTGGAAAATGAAATTTATGTAAGAATCTGAGTATGAATGCAAACATGTCAGTGCATCTAGTGTATTAAAGAAAAGTTGTGTGTTTCTGACATTGGGCAATAGCACTTCCTTACAATTAGAATATAGGAAGCAAGGTCATCATGTCTGAAAAGCATGAATATTGAATAAACTATGTAGATCTGTCAGGTTAGGAAGAACATTTTGAAAGCAGTGAGTCTAGAACAGCATTTTTCCTTTCCCATTGTCAGATACTAAGTTACTAACCTTTTTTAGTAGGTGCAGTAGTTTCAGAAGATGATGAGTTATGATCAGATTTTAGACTGCACAAAATGAGATTACAAGCCTCTTCTGGCATTTCAATCAAAGAAGTCAAGAAGCAAATGGCAAGACCAGCTATTCAAACACTACCACCAAGACAAAAGGTGGAAGTCAGTCTATTCTCTCAGGTAGCAGCAATAGGTCAAGAGGTAATGGCAGTAAGTAGCGCCAGGAGATGTTCAGATTGGATATGAGGAAAAGTTTCTTCTCAGAAAGAGTGACAATGCACTGGCACAGGCTGCCCAGGGAGGTGGTACAGTGACCATCTCTGGAGGTGTTCAAGAACTTTGTAGATGTTGCACTGAGGGATGTGGTCAGTGGTATGGTGTGGATGAGCTGAAGGTTGGTCTAGATGATTCCAGTGGTCTTTTCCAACCTGAATGATTCTATGATTCTATTCACAGCAATTAGATTTTGGTTCACCTGCAGGAACTGTATTCATACTCTATGCAAAGTTCCTTTTCTTCATTGGATCCTGAAGGAGCAGGGCCTGCCCTGGAGAGCAGCTAATCTAAATAGCTCCTTCTTTGCTTAAAACTGGGTGCTGTGCCACCACTGTATTCTGAATCACCACAATAAGCAACTGTGCCACAGCCCTTTCAGCGCTGTATTTGCAGGTTATGTCCTTTTCTCATATCTTGAGGAGAAGGCTTCAGTTTGTCCTTCTTATGTTGCTCTTCTGCCTCTGATTTAGTTACCAGCTGCAGAACAGTGGGGTTTATTAAAGATGGATGAATTAGACAGTCAAGATAGAGATATAACAATGTAAAATTCCTATATTTTCCCACTATTAATGTAGCACCCAGCGTTCACAACCATTAGATGCAAAGGCACAGATTACTGCCATATCTCAAAAATCAATGAAAATCTGCCCGTTCTTTTGATCTAAATGATAAACAAAATCTATTTTCTTTGTGAGCACACAAGGACTGTTAAGCTTTTCTGCTCTGCTTGTAATAGTTTCGCTTTAACTTCCTACAAACAGCAAGGCTGGGATCTCAGTAGTAGAATTTCCTTACATTCTTCTCTGATCATTTGTTAGGGCTCTTGAGTGATAAAATCATGATTTTAGTAATAAGTGGAGTTAGGAAAGTATGTTTGGAATTTGAAAGTAGTGTTGAGCTCATGATGTGCATCCCGTTCCAGTTAGGCAGCCTTTTGCAAGCAAGTGAAAGGCTCAGTGCAAAGTACAAATTATTCCTTGTCCTTCACAAGCACCTGACAGCATGGATCCCTCTGAGACAGCAGCACATCATTAGTATCTTTGCAATACCAGTCATGGCTGTGCAGCTGGCACCAAGGCACCTTGGCACAGTGACATGAGCAGTGTCATTAGCCAATGTCACTAAAATTTGAAAAAAATAGAAAATAAGTTGCTGCTTTAATCTTGGTAGGAGAAAAGGTCATGAGTGCTTTGGTTTTGCTATTCTGTAGATTCTGCAATGAGGGAGACACATGCATAACTTCTTTCTCTTCCATAGATCATGTCCTGTGATCTTGAGCAAATTCTTTATTTTTCAAAGCCTGGCTTCGCATTGTTACGCTGGTGCTTTCTACACCTTCCTCCTAGCCTTTTGCACATCTGGCCAAACCAAACTGTACTTGGATCTGCAACTGAACCCCAGATCACAGCCAAGTATACTTTTTCTGTGTAATTCATAGAAAGCACCCCTTCCTCTGGGGGCTGCTGTAGTACAAATTACCTTTAAAACACTATATGCTTTGTAAAAAGTCTTAATTCCATGATCATGTGGCTAATTATATCAGAAAAGTGAGTAGTCTGAATAGGTCTCACTGTGTCCTGGCTAGAAAAGAATTTATCTGAGTGCAAAGTTTACCTTTTCTGACACAAAAGATCCCTGCAACCAACCACACACTGTATCACAAAGATGTGGCACAGTCCCTACACAACAGTCAGATGCAGACAAAGGGCAGCAAATAGCTCCCAAGGTAAATAGCAAGTGAGGGAATGTTATTATGGTTATTATGACAATCTAGCCAGCCTTGACCCCAGAAAAATGGACCATGGGTAATTGTGTTTTGTCTCAGCTGGAAATTAAATACACCTCTTACAGAGCAGAAATGTACTTTTGACTAATTTTCCTTTTCCTACCAAACTTGCACAGACTCAGCTGTCCCCAGCTGTTCAGACACCAAGAACACGACACTGAAGAAGCTGATAGATGGCATTCCTTGAACCTCTGCAACTCCAGCAGTCTCACCAGCACTCCGATGGGGTAGAGGAGAGTTTGCTCTGGTGTTTCTTAACGCAATAGCACACACATATCAGAACAATGTTTTATACCTTTCCAACACACAAAGTGGCTGAAATGGATAATTTGGAAAAGAGATGGATGGCAACAAGTGTTAGTGTGGAACACCATCCCTCAGTTGATTCCACTGAAGTCTTATACTACCTGTTCTACAGTAAGTGAGAATGAAGCAAAGGGTCTGCCCATACAAGAAGGCTGGAAGTGGAAGAGCTATCATGGATTTCATCTGAATCAGTTTGCATTCACATTTCTTTAGTGTCAATTAATTAAATGTGGTTTAATTGTTAGGGAGCCCCATGTGGAGACAGGAGATGGACTCAAAAATTTTGGGGGACATTCTGTGATTCTCCACCTTTTAGGCACAAATTGAAATAGCACCAAGAACCACAGTAAAGTTCAGCAAATTGCACAGGGAATTGGTTTTCATCCATCAGTTAAGAAAGAAAAGCTTGCAGGCCAAAAGAGATCAGAAGTCTGTATATTGCGTTGTGTTGTCAGCATCAGCCATTGGCAGGCGGCAGTTCAGAAGATGAAACAGCCTACGGAGTAAATAAGGGAGTATTAACAGAGAATCTCAAAATGAAAGGTAACTGTGTAGTTAATAGCCTTACGACAGGACAAAACAGAACTAAATACAGAATAAGAAACAACATCTGCTGTGCTTCTTACTACACAAAACAAATTTTCACTATCCATTAAAATAGCTATTGTGGAAGATAGATGGCATTGACACAATATGTGATTATTGAGATAGATTTTCTTGGTCAAGACAAATGTTTTTGATTCAAGAAGGAATAAATATATTTTTCACTTCTTATTATAGCTGCTGCTGTCTGAAATCCATTGAGGAAAAACAATTAAAAAAAAAAAAAAAGTTTGTTTTGTTTTTTCTTTTTTTCCTGCTTATTTTCCAAAGGAACTTTGAACAAAATACATTCAGGAGTTGAAAAATCCAACTGGCTCTGATGTTTCCTGTTTCCCTGGATTGCAGCAGTGCTGATAGTCAGATATGGCATGAGAAGGGTGAGGGAAACGGCAGCAGAACATACCCTGCCCTGCCTTGGAACATGTGGAATTTCACCTGCGCTCGAAGGGAAGATCAAGGAAAACTGGCAGAGGGGAGGAGGAAGCATTTCTGGAGTGTTTTGGCTGTCATGTAAAATTTAAAAGAATGTATAAATCCATTCCAAAAGTTGTGCTTTGTAGCAATCTCCTTCCTTAAATTTTACTCGTTTCTGAAATTCCACATCTGCAAACTTCTATTATATTCTTCTCGGTTCTTCCCTGATTCTTCTTTTTTATTGTTATTATTGAATCCACCAAGATTTTCCAGCCAGAGGAACATATAGCTCTCATAAACGATGGAGACCTGCATCCCTTTGGCTTCTCTGCTCTGATGCTCAGGAAAAACCTGAAAATAGACATCAGGATGATTTCTTCACCCTCTGCCACTCTCTGACACAGATGACCTTGGTCAAGTCACGTCATCACATGCACACATTTATAGATCAGAGAGGGCAGTAGTGCCTCATTTGAGCAGTGCTGTGGGTTATGGGAGTCTCGCTGACTGCAGGGGCTGTGCAAAGGGAGCACTGCACAGGTTCAGGCTGTCCCTGTGCAAGGATTCCTCTGACGGCAACGCCGCCACGTCCCATCTCGCAGCACCTGACAGCATTCCAGTTGGAGCTTGCACTTTCAGGCAGAGGCTTTCAAGTTTGATCCCTTCAAATCTCTGAAGTTCACCCGCACAATTACCTCTGCTGTTCAAAGCAAGCCAGGGCTTAGATGGAAATAAAGAACACGAAAGGATTTCCCAGGGTGCTCTTGGACACTGGAAAAAATAAAAAATGAAATAACAACCTGTAATGGAAAGGAAAAAAAAAAAGAAGAAAGAAAGAAGAAAAAGAAGAAGTGTTACACCTTGAAGTTCTTGTCGTTTGTGTGATATTAAATGCCCAAATTCTGTTCTCAGGTGGTAGAGGCCAAACCCTGCTTTGCTGCTGTTGCAGCCATCAGCACACATCCCAGTGCTCTGTGTGCTCAGGGGGAACAGCTGTGGGATCCCTGAGGGTACGGGGACCTAATTTGCCCTGAAAAGCTCAGAGGACATTTGCTGGCAGTCATGACACCTGTCCCAAACAGTACTGTGCTTTCAGCCAGAGACAGCAGCTGCCCCTTGCAGAATTCAGGCCCCAACTCCTTGTTTTATGAGAAACTCACGTACATGTAGCCATATATTGGACATATCATGGATTAACCTGCAATAAGCTGCTTCTTTAGGTTTAAAATTGTTATCGGTGAGCTGCAAATTTTAACTATTATCTACGCCTTATTCCCTCTCTGGCTCCATTTGCCAGCATTGACCTTACTTCCTGCTTTTCTCTTTCTTCTCCCGCTAGCTAGGCATATTTGTATGTCTTAGGAGGGCACCTGATCTTTCTGCTTATTTCCCACTTGGACCAAAAGTCTTTAAAAAAAGTTTCAGCTTTTAAAACACATTTTACGAGATGACTATATATATATAACTAACCTCTTAGGATCGATATTGACCTATATCTTTTACTTCTGTCATAATGGGCTTATCTTTACCTGATGCTTAAAATAATCTTTTCACCTGAGCAATTCTGTCATTTACACTTTCTTTCTCTTTCTGTCTGTTAAAAAAACATTACAAGGAAAAGAAAAATCATCTATTGGATACAGCCTGTTTGCACTGGGCACACATGTTTATGAATCAGATAAGACCTTTGTGTGTCAGGTAGGTGGTGGCACTAAAAGCTTTGTATATCACGACATCAAAGCAGCCAGGAGATGAAAGAGCATATTTTTGCATCATAAACAATATTTACATATTGTGATATTCCAAGAATCTTTCATTTAAACAGGTGGAAAAACAGGGAAGCAAGCACACATGCAAAGCAAAGTCTTACTTGTGGTTGATGATTAAATTTTATATGGCTTTGATATAACCACTGCAATTAAGTGCAGTGATGAGCAAGGACTTGTTTTGCTCTTTATAGGGTACACGTTGTTTACTAATCCCTGGTTCATATGATAAATCCGTCATCATCTGGGCACAGCTGCAAATAAAATTTTAAAAGGACAATTTTCACCCAGTGGAGCAAATTTCAGGCTTTTTCTCTCTCCTGTGCACTCTCACTGTATTTTTTCCCTCTGTGCAAACCTTAAAAGAAGCAACTTTTAGACTCAGATTTCAGCTCTTTGCTCGCCAGATTCTACCAACTGTTAGGCCCCAGATCGCATATTCACAATGTAAATAGAGGCTGGAGATTCATTTAGCACCGCAGCCGACGGTGGTTGTTAAAAACTGGAACGCGCTCAATCACTGCAAATCAACACACTGCAATTTTCACTTTTCCTGATTTTGAGCATTCATCACCACTTGCTCTTCACCCTTGAAAAGAAGGGCAAAAAGACAAATTACTTTAATTAGGAATTAGTTATGAGAGAATGAGCTGTTCTAATTATATCTAGAACCTCTTAAATAGTTTCACTCAGCCTTATTTGATTTCTTAATTACTGGAAGAGAAAAGCCGCGTGCAAATTGTGTCAGTTTTTTAAAAGTGAAATGCTGTCATTCTTTTGATATGATGGATTAGTCTTCAGCGAACAGTGGTAAGGCAATAACACCTCTAAGACAGCACATGCATTAGCACAGGACAATTTTTTGTTGTTGTTGAAACATTAGATAATCACCTTCTCCTGTATCTCAAAATACATTATTTTATATACTATGGTGTGAAACCACAGATGTGACAGGCTGTAATGATTTATTTATGAGACATTATTCTTTGATGCAAGAATACATTTAGGTTATAGATCCCATTTCCACAAATTTAATATGTCATGCACTGTATCTGAGCTCCAATAAGGTACTTTAGGATGTGAGTTTCATTTTATATGTATAACACTGCATATGAGTATATATTCTATGGCTCTATCAAAGACCAGAGTTGAACAACAGCTTCCCTTTTAATGGATCCTTCAAACCATATTTTTCCTGGGCTTGTCTGAATATATATATATCTAATTGGTGGTAGGGTTGAAGAGACTGTGTAAACAGTATTTAGTATATAAATGCTTTGAATACTATTCTTCTTATGGATGTTGAGCGTGTCTATTTTAGCAATTTCAGGAATTATTTAGATTTTTTTGAAAGTAATTATTCAGATTATTAACGGTATTTTTCAACTGTATCTTTGCTCGTCTTAATAACACATCCAGCTCAAATTCTGAATCAGAAAGAGCAGTTCAGATTTAAAATCTCTCTAAAAATGATTTTCTTGATTTCTTATTCTATTTTTTTCCTCTCTTCTTTTACTAAAGACAAAATGTGTGAAAGATTCAGCGTTGGATGGACGTCTCTGCCAGGCAAAGACAGCAGCCAGTGTTCATCACATCTGCAGTCCCACTCCAGCAGGATCAGGACTCTGGTGGCCAGTGCCCCTGGGACAGAGAGGGAGGAGGAACCTGCAACCTCATGAGAATAGGAAAAGTCAGATGTGCCATGCATCTTGCAGAAATTCTCAGCCTCTTGAAAAAACATTTTTTAAATGTGTGATGCATGCAGGATTCAGGATCTGGCTCAAATTTTTGTTTTTTTAAAGATCCCTAATCAATTAATTGTCATTTAATGTGTATAATGTGTACCTTGTGGTTCAAAGGATGTCAAGGTGGATAACTTCCTTCCTTCATTGCTGGTAGTAATGGTGAGCAATATATGCTAATGGCGGACTGTTTATTTTCAAGCCAAACATAAAATATTATTTCTTTTCTCATCGTGTTCAAGGTCTTGCAATTGTAGTCACTGATTAACAGTGGGTTACGCCTGTGCAATAAATAAAATGCCGAGAATCTAGAAAAGCAGATCTGCATAATAATAGAGGGAAAGATGTTTAGAGTCTCCATAGTTCATTCGAGCTGCTTAAAAAGTACAAAAATAAAAATCTAGAGGGAGGAAAATGTCCAGTTGCACAGGGAAGAGCACTGTAAGGGGGAAAAGAGATTTGCAGTAGCAGCACTGACAGGAGGATCGTCCTGTAATTGAAAATCTAGGGTTGACTATCAATTATTATCCTAATAATTATATTTATATAGGAGGTGATTGTATATTGTGTCAGTGGTACACGTATGCTGGGTCTGCAAGTGGACATAAGCATTGGCTATGAACTGCTTTATTTCACTATTTTATTCAGAAAAAGATATATTTTCAGACCTGATTTTTTTGCAAAATAATTCTGATTCTGAGCTTTGTGCTTCTACATGTTATGTTATTTTTTCTTTTCCCTTCAGAATAGCTTGATTTTTAAATGTCAGTTGGTGTATCCACAGGAAAAATATATCAGCAATAGTAACTGCACTGAAATGCGCCAGAATTGTCAATTCAAAACATCGTGTTTATTCATTATTGACTCATCAACTTATTGCAATCCCAGCTTTTTATTGCACTCAGATAGAAACATTTTCAAAATTCAAAATATTTTGCAGATATAGGAAAAATATTTCATCTCACAGTTTTAAAACCATCAAGTTAAACGAAAGCCAATTTGTTGGTTCTATTAAAAATTTCCTGTGATATGAAATGTGTCCTCTCATTCCAGCCATGTGGACTTTATATTATCCATTAGCATAGTTTGGAGGTCAAAATTTCTCTGTCACTATTTACCTAAAGGACTCATGCCTAAAGCTTGTCTGCTTTCTCTAATACCTCAGTCAGGCAAACAAAATACATTTCTTTGTCTTCATGGAATCATAGAATGGTTTGGGTTGAAAGGGACCTCAAAGACCATCAAAGACCATCAAATTCCAACTCTCTGCCACAGACAGGGTTGCCACCCACTAAATCAGACACCAGACCAGGCTGCCCATGACCCTATGGGGCCTAGGACACTTCCAGGGATGGGGCATTTTCTCTTGTTTAGATCTTGCCATACTCCTGTCTTCAAACCTTGTTACTTCACTAATTCTACTCTAATAAGCATTATGAATATTCATTTTGGAATTTAAATTAAAAGAGTACTGTAATACATCACTGGAAACCTTTCTCTGGGCATTGTTCTGGGCTCCAGAGGAATTTTCATGTGTTCTCTTGAAGTTCTTGGGCCATTCCTATGGCTATTTCTTATATACTAAGATTTCTAACTCTTCACAAAATTATGAAGTGTTCCCTTAAATGAGCATCATTCAAATCTAGAAAAGTATACTTTGAAAAATATAAAACACAAGCACAGGAGAGAGAAAACAACTCTTAGAAAGGGTAAATAATAGCAGGACAAGGGGAAATGGTTTTAAGTTGAAGGAGGGAAGATTTAGGTTTAATATGAGGGAAAGTTCTTTACTACGGAGTGGTGAGGTGCTGCCCAGAGAGGTTGTGGATGCCCCATCTCTGGAGGTGTTCAAGGCCATGTTTACTGTGGTCCTGAGCAGCCTGGTCTAGTATTAAATGTGGAGGTTGGCAGTCCAGCCTGTGGCAGGGATTTGGAGGTTCATGATCCTTAAGATTCTTCCAACCCAAGCCATTCTATGAAAACAGAAGCTAACATAGGAATCTGCATGTCACCATGCACCCTCTGATGCTCTTTGGTCTGAAGACCCCTCAGAGTTTGAAGGAGATAGAGAAGAGCTTTAAAGAAAGGAGGCTAGAAGGGACCAGTTGAGGGCACTTTAGAGGATTGGGAGAGGAAGTTGGGTTTTGGAGAGAGAGAGAGAGGGGAGGTGAATGTGAGGGCTATGAGGAGGTTTCAGGACACTCCAGATGTAAAGAAGGAATGGGAAAAGGCAGAACAGGGATGTTTAATGCCTCTGGAACAGGGATGGGTGGGATCCTTAAGCAAATTCCCAACCAGATCCCCCACTACCTCTAATCATTCGGGAGCCAGTACAACCTGCCACGTCCCTAAACTACCTTAGGACTCAATTAACTCCTCCTCCTACAGTCCACACGGCTGCCAACCTCAATGTCTCCTATTTGCTACTTCCAGAAGAGTCAGGCCCCTGTTCCATAGAGAAGCAGAGGGTATTAAAGTGTCCTCCTCTCAACAAAGACAATTCTTCCATTTCATGGAAAGAGGATGCACCAGTGCTTGCTTCGGCTTGCTATAATATTTGCAGAAATGGCCAACGTCATCTACATTCAAAGACTGCTCTGTAATGGGCAGTGGGTGGCTCTCATGTAATTAAGCAGAGGTAAATAAACATGTATATAATATGCATTTAAGCTAATCATCCCAGATTATCAGTACAGTCAGTGAGGACCGAGACAGGCTGTGCATAGGAATATATAGGAATAGTGTCACTCGCCCTTCTAAAGTAAATGTTTATAGTGTGCCAGGAAAATTGCACCCTAAAAACACTTATTTCTCTTCCTTGCCTATAAAGTGAGCACAGAGTGATTAGCTGTAGAAATCTATTCTGCAGATGCTGAAAGAGAACTGACACAAATTCCACCATGATATCTGCACAAACAACTGAAGAATTTGCTGCAATGATGGTGGTTGAACTATGGCTTACAAAGCACAACAGGAATACATAGAGATGCTTCTAGCTTCTCCCTGATGAACTCTGAGCACTAATAGTTTGCAGAGGTGTCTCAGGGCACTTGTTGCTGCAGTCACAATCAATCTGTTGGTAAGGTGGGACCCAAATCAGATTTAGATTCCTGAAAGAGATGCAGCCCTTGCACTGTGGAGGAGAAAAACAGAACATTTATTGCCAAATGGACATATGAATATGTCGATCAGAAAACAATCTTTTTTTTCTTTTTGGGAAGTACAAAGTCATTTCTTAGGTGGAGGAACAATTGGCTAATGCTCCGTAGAATCATTGTCACAGAATCATAGAATCATTAAGGTTGGAAGAAACCATTAAGATCATCTACTCCAACTGTCAACTCATCCCCAACATGCCCAGTAAATCATGCCCCTCAGCTCCTGAACTCTTCCAGAGACAGTGACTCAACCACCTCTCTGGGCAGCCTGTTACAATATGTTACCACTCTTCCTGAGAATAATTTTTTCCTAACATTCAATCTGAACTTCCCTTGGTAGAATTTAAGGCCATTGCCTCTCATCCTATTGCTGTTACCTGGGAGAAGATGCCAACCCCCACCTCACCACAACCTCCTTTCATGGAGTTGTACAGACTAATAAGGTCTCCCTCAGCCTTCTCCAGACTGAACAATCCCAGTTCCCTCAGCTCCTCATAGGACTTGCAGGAATTCCAAAGGCTGAAGGTCTCAATGTTAGCATTAGGAGATACCTAAATGATCTGACCATACAGGGATGCACCCTGTAGTAGTATGATCTCCAGTCTGAGGGGTTGGGGCCTGTTACCCCAGAGTAGAGCCTGTCTGTGGCTCCATGCAGAGCCCCAAAATGTACTTCCTACATGTGGATGGATAGAGGCAGACAGTAAGGAGCAACTTTAGGCACTGCCTTCTCCCTGGGAACTTCAGGCATTGACTCTGGAGCATATTCCAGCTCTTGCCAGCACAGTAAGCAAGAGATTTCATCATAATCATTTTAATATCTTTTGAATGTTGTATGGACGGATAGCAGTCCAGGAAGAATATACACTAGAGGGTAGTCAGAGAGCATGATTAGTATTGGAAACAAGTATTTTTCTTGGCAGAGGAAGAGCATGCCATTTGACAGATAGCAAAACACGGCAAGAATGCTGCTCAGTAGTAGCAAATGCCAAACATTCTCCTGTGTGCACTGAAGAAACTGAGTTTTGTTTTGTCTTGTTTTCTTTTTAAGCATAAGGGAAGGGAGGGGGCTTACCACTGTCTGCAGTAGCGTACACGGCAGTAACTGCTTCTACTACACTGTGCTCATAGCAGCTGGGAACATTTTCCATGTGGGAGGCTTCTTCTCCCAGACCAATCTTACAGGGTTAATAAGCCATCCAGAAATAGTGACTAGGATTTAATTCCTGTTGAAGGAGAGAAAACCGTTACATTCCCATCTTTCACACACATACATGCATCTCATTTGCTGTGTCTGTCAGCTGTTGAAGTCAGCAAAGAACAAGTGGGGTTATTTCTGAGCAGTTTGTGTAGTCCTTTAAATTAAAATAAACCTCTCGATCATCAAAGTTTTATTTTGGTATGTTTTATTCCATCACCATATGCTGCAGAATAAAGTGTTTGGGTGTCTAAAGAGAAAGTTAAACAACAATTATTTAATTTTCATGTAGTCTCCAGTAGGCATCCAGGGCAATGAGATTTTGATAAATATTTTATATGGATTTTTACTGAATGTGTATAATCTGTTCTTCTATAAGGAAGCAGACAACTTATTGTCCACGGTGCCATTGACTTTTAACCTAAGGCATCTCAAAACATAGTTTGACAGGATAGTTTTTTAGAAGACAAAGGGCCAGGATAAAAAATCATCCCTTGGCATGGGAGAGTGATTTTCCACTTGTGTGCAATGCAGCTTCTCAGAGGCACTCAGGCAAAGGCTCTGCCGTCCTGAACTGGCCTGGTTTTCTCAGCTGTGGCCTTTTTCTTATCTGCGGACAGCTGATTGCATGGCCCCATGAAACACAGTTTAGTGGATAAATCCAGAAGGCAAAACAAATCCTTGCTTTGGAGAGAGCCCAAGAGAAACACCTAGCTAAAAGAGGAGCCATCACACAGCTTTTCACAGAACCAGCTCTTCCGAAGTTTGGACACAACACTTTTCATTCTTCATTCATTTCTTAGGGCTTGTGAAAATAGAAGTATTTTCTCCAGCGCTTGATTTTACACGTTCAGTCATGCTACCTGTTATGCTTGGAACAATCTTGTACATCCTTTCGCGAAATCTCCTCCCACCTCTTCATACAATGCATTCCCACAGCAGTGCTGCCTCTTCTTTTCCTCTAAGGTCATTGCTCTCCCTAGAATTTGGGCCAGCTGTTCCTCCTGTGGTGTTGTTCACTTTCTCCAGCTTACCCTGTGTGCTCCTCAGGGATACATACCTTGCCATATACTGGAGAAGCAAACTAAAGTCCAACCAAAGTTAATGGCAAAATTCCCATCAGCTTCAACAGAGCCAGGATTTTGCTCAAAGTATTCAAATGAGTCCTCAGCTGGGCGTCTGTGATGCAGATATTTCTGTGTCCAAGGGCAAATCATATCTCCTATCTGCATGTAAAGCAGATTGAACAGCAATTATTTTCAGTGTAGCATTTCTGTCTAAAATAAGCAATTTCATCTGACAACAATATAGAATTTTATATAGCATGATAAAAAAAATGATTATATAAAGGTTTTTATTCTTTCTTTCTCTTTAGTTGGCAAATATATATTTGAAGATATCTTATCTATATGTTGCTGTTTCCTTGAGCACCTCAAACAATAATTCGAAACACACCTCATGGTTACACTGTCAAGTATTTTTCTCTCACCCACATACATACCTACAGAGGTTTAAAATACAACTTTTGAAAAGATTCAAGACAGAAAGGGGAAAATAATCTTATTATGCAACAATTAATTGCCCTGCCAAATGTGGGTGCCTTGGAAGCTTGAACAACCCGCCAACACACCTGTGTACATTGGCATTAAGTTAAATCAATAACAAAAAAACAGGCCAGCAGCCAATTACCTGTCACATGGAGATTCATTTTAAGTGGAGGTTTTACAAGCATAACTTGAATCATATCATACTTACAAGATAGTCCATATATGATATTTACAAAGATATTTGAATTGAGAACAACATTGAACCAAAAAGCTGTGTATTACAATGTCATTAAGAAGCAATCAGCAGCCGCAGTAGCAATTAATTTTCTGTCATAACAGAGAACAGTAATTTACCAAAATATAGATAGGAGCAAAAAGAAATGTGTTTTCTCTAAATTGCAATTTCTTGCGATTATTATCACACATTAAGCCAGGAAAAATGTCATTTCCTACTTCCTGTGTTCATTGTCTTGATATATATGCCTCACGTATGCACATTTATTGCTTTGCAGTTATTTTTCAAATAATCCTTTGGTTGTTTAAAAACAGCTCAGAGCCTTATTTCTTGTATTTTTTTTTCCAGTATATGAAGAAATTACATGATTACTGTTTCCTCTTTTACAGTGATTGCCAAAACAGATTCATGAATGTAACAAACATAGTATGGAGTAAATAAGAGTCAGAAGCACTGTTATGTCCCATGTGCCTATTCCAGTTCTGCCCATGAAGGCACATGAGACATCAAGGATAGTCTCATAGGTAGTTTTCATAATGGGAAAGGACCTAATAGTGGTAACAAAGCCTTGACATGCAAGATTCTGTATGAATCTTCAGGTCCCATCCATTTCAATTGATATTAAAAGTTCAAAGTATTTGGTGTAATTCACCAACTTGCCTTTCTCTACTTACATCTTCACCACAGAGGAACTCAAAAAGTCACTGTAGGATTTGAGCTGTTCTCTGCAATCCTATATTTTAGATTCTATTTTTTTTTTAAGTTATATTAATTTATTAGTATGAATCATGGTCAATTTAAAAAGCTTTCATGTTAAAGACAGCACTCATAAAATCTGGAATGGATATTTCATCCATTTTCCAGGAATTCTGAAGATTGTTTTTTAATCATGATGAATCAACAGCTCCTTCTGACAAAGCACTGTTTCTCCACCACGGTCCTTGCGTGGCGTGCAGGCATGTTGTCAGAGCAGAACAAGCTTCAGGATGTGCTCTAACTTGACCTGGAAGAGAGGATAGAACATCCTCTAACATAAATACTCTTCCAGCTATTCTCCCATTGTTTCAAAATTATTTGATAAAAATGCAATTTAGGTCCTCTTGAGGTTCATCTTATAGTGAAATATACCTTTACACTAGTACACTGGTATAAGGCTGGAATGTAACAGATGAGAAGTCTTACACTGCAGTTGTTCTAACTGCTGTAATGTTTTGTGAGATGGGAAGATTTCATTCCACTTCACTATGAATTTGATCAAGTTAAATTTCAGTAAGAGAAATAATGATAACAATGCCAAAGATCCATTAAACAGGATCCTACTGCAGTAAGTGTTGTATATAGTGAACTAAAAGATTGCCTTAGTGTTTTGGCTTAACCCAGCAAGTGGCAAAGCACCATACCGTCATTCATTCACTGTCCTTCCAAGTGGGACAGGGGAGAGAACTGGAGTTGCACCAGGGGAGATTCATGTTGGATATTAGGAAAAATTTCTTCTCTGGAAGAGTGATCAGGCACTGGAGTGGGCTGCCCAGAGGAGTGGTGGAGTCACGATCCCTAGAGATGTTCAAGAAATGTTGCACTAAGGGACATCATTTAGTGGGGAAATATTGGTAGTAGGTGGATGGTTGGGCTTGATCTTGGAGGTCTTTTCCAATCTTAGTGGCCTCAATGACTATGAATTATCATTAAAAGTGACACTCAGGAGAACATTTCCAGCTGTTCACAAACATGTTTTCCCTGTCAGACTTGATTTTCTATACTTCCATGATATTTTACCATAGACTGAGTGGTTTATAAGATTTAAGGGTTCTCTTTTGAAGATGTTATTTCAGAATGGTTTTATTCTTTAAACACTAGGATGAAGAGAACCAAATATTTTATACCCTTCCTCTCAAGCTGACTTATTCTTCAAAAAATATTTAGAATTGCATTAACATCTTGTAAATCTATAACATTAGCA
Source organism: Perdix hodgsoniae (assembly GCA_035772895.1). Classification (NCBI taxonomy): domain Eukaryota; kingdom Metazoa; phylum Chordata; class Aves; order Galliformes; family Phasianidae; genus Perdix; species Perdix hodgsoniae. The sequence goes on from JAPSGF010000005.1 coordinate 3,338,377, forward strand.
GCTTGAAGTCTCTATTAATGGGAATATACATTAATTATTTTTTTCTGTTTTAATGTCTGCAAATCAAAACTGTAATTGAGTAGTCTCCTCAGTTAGATTGACCTTTTTACTTTTTCAGACCTTACACAGTATCAATCAGTATTTCCTAGCTGTTATCTGAATAACAATACAATTTATTCCAGGATTGTACAGTTAATGTGTCCATTAGAAGTAAGTCTCTCACTGGCCCTTAGAGCACCCACATCCTGGTTTGAAAATAGGGCCACAGTCCTGAAGACCTGAGGCTGTTTTAAGCTTCTCTGATAATGAGTTTCTCTCAAAGCAGAGTTAGGTGCTGAAGATAACAGAGTGCAATAGTACTTGTGAAAAGGATGTCAGCAATGTCAGTTGTCATGGTTTCGGGTCTGAGAGAGCTTTAAATTACTGAACTTGTTCTGTTATCACAGCCACTCTCTATCCCCCATTTATTACCAAACTACGTAGACTCAGAGAAGCTGGAAACGTGAGGGACCTGTCTGGCATCTGAGTTCAGGCTCTTTCAGAAATGATCCATACCTAAGTTTCCAAAACATGCCAATTGCTAAATGGCCTCATCCAGGGACCCTTGAAGCCACTGAAGTGCAATGTGTCGCTGAGGTACTTTTCTCCTCCAATAATTCTAATTTTTGTAGAGTTGCTTGTAAGGTCTTTCATCTCCAAAGCGGAAAAAAAGATTTAGAAAACTTCTTTCCAAAAAATTAAAAATTAAATAAAGATTAATTTAATAAAGTTGATTGTTTTCCAATTTAAAAAAATATATATATGTATATACCATTCTTTTCCACGGTTTTAACATCAGAAATGCTTAAAAAGCCAACACCTCCCAACCAGGCATCTTTTTTGAAGCATTTATATATTGAACAAAATAAACTGTTAGGAGCTATCATCTGTACCGTGACCTAGTAATATTTTTGATACAGGATTTCAGATTAATTAACAAAGTCACAAAGTGAGTACTACTTAAGAGTGCGTCCCAGGTAGGACACTGTCAATGGTGCAAGCCAAGCAAAAGACAAGAATTCATCCTTGTGATCCTACTGGAGGATGTCACTGAAGTGTCAGCAGTTCCTTTTGTCAGACTTCAAGGTGACAGGATTGAGAGCTTCCCTCTTTGGAAAAAAAGCCAGCAGATAAAGGTGCCTTAGTGGAAATACGTCAGGTTTCTATGTAATCACGCACCTTGTCAAGCTGGGATAATTTCCACATTACTTCGTCATACCTTGACCTGAATTATGCTATAACTTTGAAATCAACGTTTTCTAGCTGTCTTCTTGAAAACCTCTCAAAAAGATCCTCTTATCCTTTCTGTTCATCTGATGCTCTTAGTACTTGGAGTACAGTATCAGCTGCAACTAAGGACACATACCGATACATATACTGACTATGTTTGCATTTCTACTTGTGTACGCGTATTGCATTGCAGTGGGGAAAAAAAACTGTTTACTTAAGTGAAATTGGTATTACTCTGATCTCATATGGCTATACAGAGGGCACAGCTACCTTCCAGTGGGAAATGGATACCACAGAGGCGTTTAACATCAAGCAGTTGAGGGTGAAACTACACACGCTTTCATATAAAATGCCACAGAAGTTATTGCACTATTCAATATTCTTTTTGGAGACCACTTCTAACTTTTATGATCTCTCTAATTCAAACTTAAGTAATAGAGAATGTGTCAACACAACTTTTCCTTTAAGTATTGCTAAGGAGCATGCAGGAGCCCACATGTTTGCTTAACTGGCCCTGCAACCAACACTGCTAACAATAAAACCAGAAGTTCAAACCCAGTTCCTTGCTTTCAAGTATGCCCTTCAAACAGAAAATACCAGTTTGTCATCCTTCTAAAACAAACTGCATGATAACCAGGAATAAATCTAATGTATCCAACACATGAAATACCCCATCATTTTACTGACATTTTTTTTAACACATACTTTCTACCAAAGGTAACAGCTACTCATGGCATATATATATATATATATATACACACACATATATATATATATGCGTGCATTGGTGAGCATGCCTCAGAGACATACAACCTCCCCCACCCTGCATTTTCAAGTACTGTAATACACTGCCTGCTTCCTAGTCCTGCAAATACCCTTGAAGTGGAATAATGTTTAACAGAGGGCAATACTGCTGGAGAACTGCCAAAGAAATGAAGGGTGAGGGTAGCCAGTCAAGGCATTGTGATGAATATTTTTGTACCTCCAAAGACACAACTATTATGCAAACATTGACCTATTTGTCAAGCAATCACAGTTTACTATTGCTTAAAGGTCACAGAAGTTTCCAAGATTATTAAATAATGCATGGAGCCAAAGACCAAGGATATTATTTAAACAGTGGAGGTAACTTTTGTTAGTGAAGGACAATACGATGACAATGCCCCTTTATTTTCCCTTGAAATTCTCTAGAGTTTGCAGTGTAATATAGTAATGGCTGTTTAAGCTGAAAGAGGGAACTCTGCTGCGGAAATGTGGCTCAGTACTACAATAAAATATTACATGGGTTTTCTCCCCCTTTCTCTATACTTGTTGGTACATGATTTATGTTTTTCTACAGGCCTCTCAATGGTTCTAGGAAGCAACAGTCTCTCCAGCAGTCTATACACATATATTTGTGAATGCAATGGTCAGTCCCCATTTGTCTTTCCAATACAGGTTATGAGCTAGTGCAAAAATTGCTTTTCAACAATTGAGATTATGTGCTGTGCACAAATGTACAGGGATCAGCAGAGGTTTGCAAAACCTAGTATCAACTTTGGCATCTGTTGAGACAGCTTCATGCTAATAAGTCTCACACTTACTGTTTCCCAAAGGCTGCAGTCCTTTCTGTTCTCATTAGGTCTTCTAGGTCATCTCTTCACAGCTTTCAGAGGATCCCAAGCTTCAGCTATTCCTAAGGCCCCAGGCTTCAAGGGGAATAAAGGCAGGCCATATATAGCCCAGCTGGTTTTCTACTATTCTGACTCAGAGTAGTTTTTTTCTGCTAAGCGACAGTCAGTTTTGTGCTGCCATGGTCCTGAAGCGGAGAGGCTCAGAAGGATGACTTAGGCAAAATCATCTCAAATAGCTCATCATCAAACTATTCTTTCTCATGGTCCAGAAGCCTGTCCCAGTGCACTCTTCCCATGGATCTGCTGTGTCTATGTGGCTGTTACACCTTCAAAGGTGTAGGCTGATACACCTTCAAAGCAGGTGGTCATGCAATGAGTGCTTACACCCATCAGCCACAACACAGAAATAAATCAATAAGGTTCACAGAAAAGTAGGACATTCTGAGTACAGTTCTTTCCCTCAACAACCCTGTGTCTTTCCGCAGTAGTGGTCTCAACACTGTAAGAAAGAAAGTTTGTAGGAGCCATCATCAGGAGGAAGATTCAGTAGCAACTAAAGCATTGCCTCTAGGTGAATGGTCCCATACAATGCAAAGAATTCTGCTCCACACCCTTCAGTCTCCAGGTAGCTGCCCTAATGACAGAGACCCAGAAGGGTACATTACCCCATTTCACCAAGCAGATACCAAGTTATTCCGAAAGCTGTGGTGGGCTGGCCCTGGGATCTTCATCAGAAACTACAGATAACATCAAAGGGCTTGTTCTATCTCTGAAATAATCTGAAACAGTTATAAAGCACAGCTGTGTATAAATTGGAAGATAATGGAAGTGAAGTATTAATGACAGAATTTCTGATAAAAAAAAAATGAATAACAAAAGAATAGCAGAGTCATGAATTTGGATGGATTCTAGCACTCAGTGTAATATTTCTGTTTGGTGGCACCTGGCTACTGTTGCCTCATTCTTATGAACATTTATATTTGGAAGAGTCCCCATTATCATTTTGCTTGGTTGCCAAGAGCAAGAGCCAATAACGACAGGTCCGAGAAGGGACAGAGAAAGAAGAACATTTGGAAGCTGAGAGAGAAGTGAAATTTCAGTTTCGTTCATCATGATTGTGAATATGCACTCCCATCAAAACATTTATAAGTGACTTTACAGTAATATGAAAGACAGCTAGCTGCCAAGAAACCTTTGGTCATATCACAGGGCAACTGAGGTTATCATCATGAACAATAACTAATCTTAAAAAAAATTCCAATAAAAAGGCAGTATCTCTGGACAATTATTTCACATGACAAATATCACTACATCATAGAATAACTCAGTCATTCCAAGAAGCACTATTTCTCCTGGAAATTCAGATGAAGTGATTTGTGGAGTGGGAGGTACCTAATGAAGACTGTGGAAGTGTTGGCAGGAAGTTTAGTGGCACAGCATCAGAATGACACTCCTGACCTTACAGTTGAAGAAAGATACCTTCAGAGGAAAGAGAAGAAATAGCCCATTATTAATGGAGTTGACAGATAGAAAATTAAGCTTGATAAAACCAAAATACATTCTTCAAAGTCACCTTTCCACTGAAACTTATGGGCATTTGAAATTACATGCAGTAACTTCATTCCTTATCCCAAGAGGAGGTGAGTATTCATTTGTATACCCTGGAGACTCTTCAAATAATGTCTGCCATACCCACCTTCCCTATGATCTAGGGGAGAAAAGCATGAAATGAAAGCCAGAAAGTTCATACATCTGGATGCAACCCGGCGGTACTGAAGCGGGCATGTCTGTTCTGTTAACAGAGATCCCCAGCTCAGTGCAGCGCCAGGAGGAGATACCATGCCAGGTCACGAAGCCAGGAGATCTGTATGTGTAGGCTGTTGCACCCAAATAAGAAATCCTCTCTGTCCACATCCAGCAGTAACACATGGCATGGACCCAGTGTGCTCAGGTGGATTATACACGTGTGCAGTACCTAAAGCTCACTGCTGCCAGCTCTCCATAGTGACTCCTTTCAGCAAAGACAGGGAAACACTTAGGAAGGCAGACTGATGCAAGAGAATTTAATAAGTCTGGAGCCTACATGAAAATAAGGCCAAGCTTTCCTTATCCTGTCTTGTCCTCACTGTTCAATAAAAAGAATGCAAGAAAAAAAAAAGCAATCTGTAGAGTATAAATCATGACTTGATAAATGTAGGTCCTTAGAAGCCAGTTGTGTAAATACAGATACACCTGCAGGCCCTGATAACCAGATTAGCAGCAACAGCTGCCAGACCACGCAGCAACAACCAAAAGATATTGTTGTGTTCTGGCCAACGAAGTTTCCAGATTGACTCTCAGGTGCTTCCCGTACATCACTGTTAGTGAGAACAATGCATCATGAAAGTAGATGATTGCTATTGATCTTGAAAATGTAACATTTTTCTCTTTGAATGTATACAATGCAGTTTGACGCTCGCATTAGTTCTCAGTACCTCCAAAGTACAAAGGGATGAGACTTTGTCTGCTGGCAGCTGGGAAGGATTTCTGAACAGGAAAAAGAGTGTGTCTGGGTTTGGTATGACCTCATGTTAAATAGTATATCCTTATTGGGTAAATATCCATATGATATCCGTATGATATGAATATCCACTGATATATCCTGCCTTACCTGTTCTCATTGACAATTAGAATGTAAAAATTAACATTTTTTCTTGGCAGAACTCCACTTGAATTGCATGAAAAAATCTGATGAGCCTCAGAGTGACAAGAAGTACGAGCCATATCTAAAAATATACAAAAACATAGAGGGGAAAAAAATCTTTTTGTCCCTATCAACAAATCTAACATCAGTTATCTCAGCACTGCTCTTGTTATTCTTCCTAGAAGTAGAGATAGTTCATAGACAATATCACAAAATGTACATGCCTGTGACCCATTGAGACTGTTGAGTCAGGCCTTCCTTGGTGGTGCAGTTCCACTGGGGCTGAGGCAGTGGTAAAGCCAGGGTTGATAACATCATCCACTGGCAGCCCTCAACAGAGCAAGTCATCAACCTGTTGTGAGCAGAAGGAGGTGGGCCCGGAGACACAGCTGTAGAGCATTTCTGCTGCAACACTGTCAGAGCAAGACAGACAGAGCCAGGTAGGACTGAAACGAGGCTCCTGGGCATGGGAAACAGTGGGTTGAGGCTGCTACTATGAGTAGTGTCCTCAGAAAAATCCTTTATAGGAGAGTATTTGAATACCTTTATAACCAAATTCATGTGATAATCATGCCCTAAAAGACCTAGGCATGAACTAATCAGCCATGAACTAATCTTCCATCATGAATATGGGGTCTAGACTAAAAAGCCTGTGTTTCTACTCATTTCTAATGATTCAAATGACTTGAACATCTTGACAAGAACATCTACTGCAGCCAAAAACAGTGCAAACTTGATATAAGTTGAAATGTTGCCTATATAGTTAAAATGGACTGAACACCTAATCAGATCAAAATAACTGAAAGAATGGAAGGGTTATTGTATGCTGGATGTCTCTTGTCTTTGTGAGTAGTGAAATGGATACACATGAGGACAGGTTTTCCCCACAGGCAAGCTGTTGTGAAACCAATTCAGCCTTCACATTTCCAGTCAAGGGGCACTGCACTGCAGACAGGGCTCTGAAGAATAATTATCAATATACTGTGGAGAAATTGCATTATAAGGTGCATTCTAACATGCTGTAATGGTGTATGAAATAAAACAAGCAAGCAAGCAAGAAAAGAAAAGAAGAATTAAATAGTTAAAAGATGATGCTTGCTTGTTGTGGCCTGTTGCAAAGCAGTTATAAATTGGAGTACTTACAATAGTTCATGCATGTCCCTACATGTTAGAACAGCATATCAGAGAATTTATTTATCAGGGGGAAAAAAAAAATCTCTGCTAAGTCATTTAGTTCTTAAAAAGGTTCCTGTCATTTACAATTTTGCCAGATTTTACAAGGCACAATACCAGATTGTCACATGGGAAAGGCTTGCAGATTCAAGTTCATGTTCTTCCCTCTAGCGAGTGCTGGAACCAACAAATTTGGGACACAGAGGTTACGTCAAAGCCTTCCAACTCTTTGAAGGATAATTACCATACCTGCATAATCACATGGTCTACCTTCTATGCATTCATGTTAAGGAGAGGACATTAATCTAACTAAAGCCCAGCGGCTGACATTTTATATATATATATATATATATATATATATACACACACACAATAGTTTTCTATGAGATATAGCGCTCCACTTAACAGCTGCAGAAAACTCCTTACTACATTCACAAACCCTCAATGGAAAGAGCTGCTTAATTCTTTTCAGACCTGTCATATCAAGTAGGAGTGTTCTGCTGCAGGATATGATGTTGCTAATTGTCACTTTGTATTGTTCTGCTAGGCAGCCTGGCCCACTACTTTATTATGTAAGAGTTACAAGAGGTAGCCAATAAACAGCAGAATCATTTATACTCTGAAATGTTCAAGAGTACTCACAGGTGTGACTAGAGGTCATCTAAAACAGCACTTTGGTTCCAGGGGATGGCATGTGTTGATGCTATGATCTATGTAAGACTCTCCTCAGCAAAAAAATCACAATGAATATTCCTGCAGTTCTTGGTGTAAGAGGCTTAGAGGAGCTTCATCTTTCATGTTGTCCAGTACCCAAAGTGACTATAGTGCAATATTCCCTTTTTCACTATCCGTAGTAAAGTTTTGGTTGACTGACAATGAAATAATGGAATCAGATGGCACATAACAACTGGCACTTTTCCAACACTTGTCCATCTTTTGTCAGTCCATACCTGGAAACATACAGAAATTTCAGCAATGTTGGGATGTCCAAACAAGCATGGTGAGCCTTACAGTCTCTATTTAATATATTAACAATCAAGAAGTTGTGTCCTTTCTCATGTGGGCTGCACATCTTTACTGCTGCTATTTCAACCAGAAAGTGATAAGACATGGAAATGTTTTGATGGAGGGAGGAGGAAAATCTTTTCAGATACAATTTAGAAACAAATAAACACAAGACAGAGTTCTGGTTTGCAACCAAAATCAATAGACATATGCACCTGGACTGAGGTCAATTTATGCTCCCATGTTTCCCGTATTGACAAAATCTGTATTATTGTAATAATGTGTTTTATTAATCTATGTCTAATAAAGCTTGTACTTCATTAAAAAGTCATTTTCAAACAGATTCTATAGATTTTATTAACAATAAATTTTATTACTTACTGCAAAATCAGTAACATAAACAGAGCACATTAAGCATGTCCTTTTACCTACAGAAAACGTATCACAACTATTTTCCTCCAAGATCGAATTAGATTAAGCTTTCATTTTCAAAACAGAAGAAAATAAGCCTTTTACCTGGGGCAGATCTGGCTATAAGTCAGCACCATGCCTGTTGGCTTCTTTGTTTTGTATTTTTGTTTATTTTGTTTTTGTTTTACCAAGCAGCAAATTTGTCTAGGTAATAAACAAAAGGAGCCCTCTCATGATAGTGCCTACTCAAAAGTAAAATCTCAGATACACGTGAAAACATCAAATGATCTTTTTTTTTTTTTTTTGCATTTTTTAAACAATTAAATGGGGTTCACTAATATTTCATATTGCATAAATATTTTATAATCATGCTTGCTATCTCTATAACATTCATATATCCACGCAAATGCTGAGTAGCCATAGATCCTAGTGTCTGACTCTTTATTTCATATGCTTATAACTGTGACTCATTAACAAGTTCTGAACCAAATGCAATATATACAATGGTTGAAATAGAACATTGTTTTGGGAAAATAGCATCTTGAATTAATGCTGTGATGAAGGCACGAACTTGTATAACATCTCTAAGTTTCAATTTTTTACCTGTAAAATGGGAGAATTAACTTTAAATGCTGAATATACCATTCTTGTAAGAGATAACAAGTCTATTGAAACCAAGGAGAGTACACAGGGTCCTCGATGTTGAAGCAGGACAAGAAAATTAATTTCCCTAGTAATTAATATGTTGCCACTGCAGTAATAGACCAACATGACAAGGTGAAGGATCTTAGTAGGAATCTGATCCAATGTGATGCCTGAGCTGCATGTTGAAAGTAGACACTGACTTTGATTTTTTCATTTCTGGGAGCCTATCATCTAATCAACAGCATTTGAAAATTCATGTGAGCTACCTATGGAACAGGCTTTGACTTTTCTTGCAGGCAAATGCAATGTCCTTGCATTTCTTCCTGAAAGTGGCTGCAAGGCTCAACTCTCTGGTTGCCTACTTTTATGGTGGGGACAGTTGCAATACACATGAATGGCTTTTTTAACCTTTTCAGTGAAGAGAAGATGCTCAACCTGCCTTTACATGAGACCTCATGCGAAGAGGAGGGAACACAACTCATACCCACCTTCTTCCATGGAGATTGTCCAAGTGCTTTCACCAAATTCTCTTATTTTCACTGTGACATGAGAAGAAAATCTTATTGAACTATACTTAAAAGAAAGCAGTCCTTGAACTCTGGAGTGACAGAATGTTGTCTTCGTATTCAATGTGGTCTACTTATTCCCTGTGAGACCAGAACCAATACAAGAAGCACACCTTTCCCTGCAACAGTATGGGAGGGGCTGATACCTGGGACCTCAGTGAAGCACAGGCTGAGTTTATTTGCAGTCCAGATTTCCTCATTACTCCCATGTTATCATTAATATTTCAGATCTCCTCAAAGTCAAAATACCAGAATATCTTTGTTCTCGTGAGAAATCAAACACCTCCTGGGGGGCAAACACTATCTGGGGAGAAATCCAAACTAGAGGTGTTTAGCTGAAAATAAGCTCTACTTTCATTTTAATTTACTCATATTTTAATTGGGGAGAAAGAGATGTGGGAGCAGTGAAAAAGGAAGAAAGGCAAATTGTGTACACCAATCACTGGAGTAAAGGGTGACATGAAGGGGTAGAATTTCCCTGCACTACAGCTGATAGTGTTTCTCTCTAGGGAATGTCAAGGGGAAAAAAAATCCTAAATTTCAGAAGGAGGTAATGTTTTGAAGTGCTTTTACGTGAAAACATTTTATTCTTATTCTCGAGATTTTAGACTAAGAATGGGAACAGGAAGAGGTGATGGAATGAATGAGATGGAAGAAACCCTATTAACACTTCAGGTCTCCTAAGAGTAGAAGTGACAGAACAAACTTGTTATTTTAAACAGAGCACAGGGGACTTTTTAGCAGAAAACAAATCAACCAGCCATAAGATCATATTTGAGGGGCATAGATTTTTCCCGAAGGACTCTACACAGAAAAGAACATAACAGCACATTTTACTTCTGCTGGAGATGTGCTAAAGCAGCTGTCCAGTCCTTAGAATAGAAGGAAAAACTGTTCTGAAGCAGTTCTCTGTTTCTTTAGTCCTTCTCTATATCTGACCCAAGCCATAATTCAACCTTTGTAAAATCACAGGTTGTATTCAGCTCTGGATTTCAAAGTTACAAACCTATTCCTCCATCGATTCCTATTTCCACCATTCCTATTTCTCTGAAGTCATACACTACAGTGGTACCCTGCAGTCACAACTTCCCCACAGCACTGAACTTCAAGCAGTAAATAACACACACTACCAAAGTCTAATTGAAGAGAGGTTTCAAACTATAGTGAAAACTGGTCTTCTGTTTTTCTTAAAAACAGGAATAAATTAGTATTTTCAAACTGACTACAACTATCTGTAGTATTGCAAGCTTTATAACCCTTCCAGAGATCTACCCTGTGTATGACCTCCGTTACATTTAGGTTTCTGAAACGAGGAGCCAACATCACACAAGCAGGGCTGGAAGGAGCCCTGTGACATCACCTCTGCTATCTTTCTTCCCCAAGGTATCAAAAGAAGTAATTTAAGGGCATTCTGATAGATCAGAGATAGCCACCCAATTTGTTTGGAGAAAGTATATGAAAGCTTTTGTACTTCAGAAGACCACAGAAAAGGCTAGAACTTTCAGAGAAATACTTCTATTTTCTGGCACATCTTTTTCTTACTCAAGAACTTTTTTCACAAGAGTTTTGATCTCGGGTTTATCAGGCAGTGGGGGAAGAAAAGATAAGGACTGAAACATTTCAAACTAACTGAAAGTGTCTGTGCAAGACTGAACCTAAGGGAAGATGAAAACTCAAAAGTGGGCAGTTGTGTTCTTGTTTATCCCAATCTCACCACACCCACATGGTAGCAAAACAGGCCCTATGCCGAGAATTTGTGGCAAGAGCCTATTGTGTGGGCTTGGAATAATTTAAGAATTGACTGTCAGTCTGTTTCTTGGCTTCCAGCTACGAAGTAATGCTCTAAGTAGACAGCGGTACTCTGAAGCACTCATTCCAAACTTTAAAGCTGTCTAATTTTCAATTATGAATATTAAAAAGAAGTACTCAGTAATTCCTGCATTATAATTAATATTCCAAGTTTTGGTTTGGCTTCTTGGTTTTTTAAGGTCTATTTTTGAAGACACTTTCTTAACTTATTCCGGAGTTAGTTCCCAACAACCAAATATTTTTCCTGTTTATATCACTGGGGAAAGTCCCAGTAAAAAAACTAATCAGACCCAAGTTAATGAAAACAACATCCCCATTTAGAACAATACCCTAGCCTATCCTACCCTAATCTGCTCACATTGCCTACTTGTATAAAATTTTATAGCCTGCATGTTCCAACCTTAAAAAAAAAAAATCCTGATTATTTATTTATGCCCTTTTTGTTTAAGAAGTTAAATCCCCAGAGCATCTCAATTTAGATCAAAAGCAAGCTACCAAAATTCACCTGGCACACCTGTGCCGTGTGATTTCTTAATTACCTGCCTAGCATTCTCAGAGCTACAAGGCAGAGATGCAGGGCTTGTTTAGCCTATATTCAGATCTCTGCATTGCACCTTGTGTAACAGAGCCTTTCCAGAGCGCCCGAGGTGCTAACCAGTGTTAAACGATTCCACATCTCCACAAACACTTACATTTCAGCAATTTGCTTTCTCACAAGTTTCAGAAGACAGAGAGCTATCTTGGGGTGAGAAATCTGGGGAAATAAATTGATTTATTTATGAGTTTCTTGATGAAGGTTTTCCCCGGCTAGTAGGCAGCATGGAGTTTCTTGTGCCAGTAGAGCCTTCTCAGTTCAAAGGGTAGGAGCAGGCCTATTAGTTATGATAGCCACAGGTTGTTGTTACTTACATTTATGATGCAACACCCTAGGGACCAAGGAAAGAGTTTGGCCATTTCTGTTACACCTCAGACAAGTCTTCAGTTGACAGTCATGGACATTAATCTAACAAGATGTATTCAAAACAGGACCATGAGGTATTACACAAACAAGGCTCATCTGAGGGAGCACATCCCAAGTTTTTGCTGAGATACTTCTTCCTCTTGGCTACAGGATGTTTCTACACAGTGATGAGAAGCTGAGTTCACATGTTAGATGTAACTGCTTCTATGCTGGTATGCAATGGCTGATATCCTATCACTGATATGTCCCTTGTCTAGCCAAGCAGTATGCACACAATGGATTTAGATGGGCTCAAACTCATGTTCAGTTTGCATGTACACTGACAATTATGTACATGCAGGAGAAGGCAAATCATGTCTTAAGCCTCCCTAACACTGAGCTGTGTGTCTTCATGCACGCAATTTTACATTTTAATAGGATAGTCACAGTAATTTGTTCTTTACAAGTGGTTTGGATAGCAATTAGGCATCAAATATTACAGCTGCTTCTTTGGCTATTTGTCATCAGTGTAATTTCATTAATTGGCCAAAGCATTGACTCTGTTAACCTGAATATAATTTAAACTGCTGAAAGCTGATGGCATCTCTCTTGGTATAGTGAAAATACACCACTCCAACAGAAAAGGCAATTATTACTATTAATAGTGAATGCTTCCACAGCACAAAGAAACTTCAGTACCATCAGAATTCTTTATGTGCAAGAGATGAACCAGTTGACTCGAATCTTGCACATGAACACTTGCAACCCGTTATCCTTACTTTATCAGCATGTCATTCACTGTGACCATTAATGGATGCAGAAAACACTCATTTCAATAATGTGTCTTTTCATGAAAGATTTTAAGGGAAAATATTTTCAGTTGTTTGCTTCAAAAATCAATTTCTCATTGACAAACATGTCCATTGCCAAGAATATTGCCAAAAATTGCCAAGAAGTCCCAAATGGAACCAGAGGTACTGAAAAGGCTCTGCGCAGGATTTGTTTCAAGCAAATAGAAGTCTCCAGTGGAAACACCATTCTTATATGATTACAGGAAAAGACAAGCCAGTAAATTTTAATTTGTAGAGTCAATTCATGAAAATTTCAAATAATTTTGCAAGATTTCAAAATGCAGTGAGATTTGGTTGATCAAAACACTAGTTACTAAGCTACATTTAATTTCAAAATTTTAAAATACACTTGAAAAACTCAACCAATCATCTCTGTTCCTTGAAAACACGGCATTTTTCAGACATATTACAGAAAATCCTGGGATATGGGGATATTTTTAAAGGCTGTCCTTCATAAAAATGCATATCCCAATGTATGCAATAAAAAGGCAAACTAAGTTATCAACAAGAAATCTATCTGCTAAAAGTTAATAAGAAACATCTGCTGGTCTACTGGGAGAGACAGTGGAAAATGGGTGGGAATTTCCAGCTTTAAGCAGCCACTCCCGCAGCATTCAAGTCAACAGAAAAACCTGTCAGTAGAAGGTCAAAGTCATTAGCAGATTTTTTTCCCCCGCAGAAAGAAAGATCAGATACCCATAATTCCAGAGACATTATTTAGGATTTTCCAAAGTTCTCACATTAGGTGAAGTTCTTATGTGAAGCCTACCTTTTGGTGTTACATTTTTAAGGCTTATAAGACCACCCTGAAAGGTGCAAAGAAGACACAAACAGGCTCTTGTAAATGGTGACCAGTGCCAGGACAAGAGGTAGTGGAGGACAGGAGGTTCCCCCCGTCCATCTGGAAGCACTTCAGTACTGTGCAGGAGACAGAGCACTGGTACAAAGATCTCCAAAAGCCAGCTGGACATGGGCCTGGGCACCCTGCTCTGGGTTGCCCTATTTTAGGTAATGCTCTCTTAGTGTCAGAAATGTTTCATTTGCCAATTACTAAGGATAAATACATAAGCCATAATTTCTGTTCAGTTATCTCATGGTCATTTGTTAGATTACAGTAACATGATTGTAACACTGAATCCTAAGAAGTCATTATCTAAGGCAATTGTAAATTCTAAATGAGTAGTAATGTAAAATACTTTCAGCACATGGAGGGAACAAACAGGTTTAACGTGAAGTTCTGTAAGTACCTTCAGAATATCTGACCTGAAAGATGCTGTAAAAGGGTTTTAATGAGCTGATAAGTGATAAGTGCTGATATTCTGTTCCTGTTACCTTGAAACTTTTTTATCCGTAATTTATAGAAAATTTCAATTTGCTAACAAAGTTTTCACCATGATATTATGTAATATTGACTGTAGCATGGTAAGACTTAAAATGGATAAAAATCCATTACTACTTTGCAGTTTTCTTTCTTACTAAACTACTTATTCAGCGAACAAATAGCAAAAGCGGATACTATTTTCAGGTATTTTCCTATCTCTGGGATAACTACTGAAGCTTACATCTGTAAATATTAGCTTAAACAACATCTTAAAAATATTTCTGGGACTCAAAGAAATAGCTGTAGTTATATTTAAGCATTACTCTTTATGAACATTTTCATGTAAGTTTCATCTATCATCATTGGTTAATATCTCTGCCAACCAAATGTCATGGATGTGGCACAGTTCATATCATCTTGCATTTCTGTGGGTTTAGATCATCTTAAACCTGCATTAATTTGCAGGTAAATTTGGCACAACAATAGTTTTATGGGAATCACTTGTAACATCAACAATTATTGAGATTACTTGTTTCTTCCAATTTCAAGCATGTTGGTGCTGCCAGTGCAACAATCTTATGACTAGGATGAGCCTGACATGTCAGGCACCTGTCTGAGCTTGAAAGGTCTTTGGAAAGTTCATCCTAAAGAGTTCAGCTTTTTCCAACAATTTGACCATGGAAAAATCCCCGTCTTGTTCATGTTAAAGTCTGAAGTAACCTTTTCTTTAACCACGACTTTAACACCTTTATTCTTCGGAAAATATCATAGAATCATAGAATCATAGAATGGCCTGGGTTGAAAAGGACCACAGTGATCATCCAGTTTCAACCCCCCCGCTTTGTGCAGGGTTGCCAACCACAAGACCAGGCCACATCCAGCCTGGCCTTGAATGCCTCCAGGGATGGGGCATCCACAGCCTTGAAGTTTGAAATTAAGATGTGGGTTACTCCTCTTAATTTCAAACTTCAAGGTTGTGGATGTCCTACCCTGGAGGCATTCAAGGGATCCTGAAGCACATCTTCTATACCTCTTGCACAAATTCACTCAAAGAAACTATTGGAAGATTGCAGATCACACATGAACAGTGCAGAGTTCTGAGGCGTTACTCATTCCCTGAAGTTACATCTACCACACTTTTGAAGTTGGCCCTAAAGAGATCTGAGACTGCTTTGTTGAAATGGAAGAAGACAGTTACCCCTGCTTTCAACTTGGTAGAGATTATAGAAATAGCTTGTTGAGTTAGAAGCACTGTGATTGAGGAGAAGATAGAGGCCAGTGAAAAAAACTAAACTGAGGAAATCTAAAGGCTGCCTGGCTTTGGCTTGAAGAGATACAGAACACGGGGAGGCAACTGCTTAATGTCAGTTGTGAGAGGAAGCACAGCATGGGGAGCTAGTAGGAAAGTGGACCCTGAATTAGATGTTTGTGTTCCCCTTAGAGAGGAAAATGCAGTTATGGGACTTGCTGCCCTGAAACACCTGTGAGATCTACTGACAGTTTGCCCTGTCTGCCTTATAGGAAGCAAGCCCTTTGTGTTTGCAGCAGGACTCTGGTAACTAGTGATTATTAATGATACTACTCTATTAAACTGAAGTTACAGAGGCCAGAGAGTGGCCAACACAGACCCCAGCCTTGCTGGCTCTCCTAGGACTTGCTGTGATTCTGCATAATGAAATGTCTACTTTGGCAGTCTATTTTTTTTTTTAATACAGGAAATTACATCTCAAACTGTGCTAAAAGAATCTTGCAGTTGCAATCAGACATGAGGAAGTGCCAGAATCAAATTGCCTCTCAAGCCTTGATTCAATCCCTTTTTTGCATAGGCATTATCTTTAATAGCATAATCATATACTTCTCCCTCCTGCAGGGCACAAAATGGACAGCACCACTGCTAAACCTGGGGATATAACAAAGGGCAGGCTGCTGGCTGTTGGATGTGGACTTCAAAAACTGGCTGGTTCACAGCAACAACAACAACAAGATTCAGATGTAGTAAAAATAGAGATGCAGAGATGCATGCACTACAGCATGACAACTCACCACGTATGATGGAGTGCAGGCATTGTATCAAGGAAGGTGATAGAAGGAGCTTATATCTCACAGCTTCTCTCTCAATCTACTCCTAACCCTTACCAGAAGAGAAATGATGGCTTAAACACATCCCTTGACAGTTGGTTGTATTTCTGCTGTTAAGCTCCTATGCAAAGCTAGGCAAGCAATTTAAGCCAAATCTTTCTCTCACAGTTATAAATTGTCCAGCTTCATTTTATACATCCCTGACTTGGTAGTTTGGAGTCTCTGAGCTGCAAAGTGCTGAGTTCTCACAGTCAACCACCACATAAAATACTGTAAAGTTCTATATACTGTGCAAAGTCAAATGCTAACCAGCAGAAACTGGGCACTATTTTTTTTGTGTGTGTGAAATTCCCAGGCTCCATAGAGCTATGAGCTGTAAGAAAGACAAAAGAAACAATGATAATGCTGAATTCAGAACAGGAATTGACAGGAAAGAGTCAGAGAAGAGATCACACAATGAATAGTGAAAATAAAATGGGATACTACTTATCCCTTAAGTGAACATCAGCCGGTCTGTGCACTGAAAGAGGAAGGGAACCAGCAGAGGATCCAAACTGTAGATCTGCAATTAATCTTATTAACAATTACAGCCCATGATTATGCCCAAAGTAACCACCCTGAGGTCACAAAGGTAACCTTAATTCTGATATTCCTTGAATATCATGGTTTGACTTTGCACATTAGCTAATATATTTTAATGAAGACTGATGTGTGGATTTTTATTTGTCTCTGTGTATTATCTACAACCATAATTTAAAGAATTTAACAGTTAAAAGCCCCTAAAATGTATCATTAGAGTGACTGGCATGAATTATGCCACAGGAGATGGAGGTTCTTTGAATTCAACTCTCAAGTAGCAATTATAGTGAAAATTTTTCCTTCATTTATTCGTCCTGGAAGTGTAACTTGCATTGCCACATGAAAAACTTTATGAATGGGATTTAAGTTAGGAAAAATCAAGTTTTGATTGTAAGTTATCATCTACATTTAGGAAGAATGTGTAAAACTCCAACAAGAAAGTTTCAATTTGATTAAGAAAATCACAATCTACAATAATCACAGAGAATTATAACTTCACACCGAATCTGGGTTTAAAAAGTTAAGAAGATTAACAGATCTATTGTTTTTTGTGTTTTTTGTTTTTGCAAGCGATATCTATATTATCATGCTCCTTGCAGCTATTTTTGGCATCTAGCATGTTAGCACATGACTTTAGCTGTAGCTTCCATTGAAAGGAGTATTTTTTCAGAATTTTTTGTCATGTCATTAGTATCTTCATTCTGAGATCGTCTGTACTTCAAATAAAGCATTCAACCATGCAATAAGCATCTTGCTGACCTCAGTTACAAACAACCAATTACAGCTAGTAAGGGATTCATGCACCTGCCCTAACCTTCAGGAACATTAGTTATAATTCACATGCTATTGTTTTTAATTCCTTTCTTACATTCAGAACACTAGAGTCTAGCCGAGCAGCAGTAATCTTCTGTTATGTGTCATCTCTATTGACTCTCAAATTTGTTTTGGTTTCTAAATTTGGGTTTCTTTATTTTGTTTTTGTTTTTGCTTTTTGTTTTTACAGGGAAATAAGATCACAGAATTGTTGAATCACAGAATGGCTTGGGTTGGAGGGGATCTTAAACCCATCCATTTCCAACACCCTACCATGGGCTGACTGGCCCCTGCCAGATCAGGCAGCCCAGGGACCCATCCAACCTGGCCTTGAACACCTCCAGAGATGAGACATCCACAGCTCTTTGTGTAACTTGTGCCAGAGGATCAGGCCTCTGAACTTTCATAGCATTTATGCTTCTGGGATGCAATTCTGGAAATGGAATGGAATGGAAATTCATCTGCAAATGTGGAAATGAATAGCAAATGTCTATCCAGCTCACTGATGAGTGTGTGATGGTGTTCACTTATAGGACTTCAGTGGTGGCTGTTAAATCTTGATTCTTTGGATAATACTGTAACGATACCTGCCCTCACCTGCCTGTGCCAGAGCTCAGACCAGCACTTTACAGCAGCCAAACTTGAAGGGAGCTTACAAGCAGGAGGGGAACCAACTTTTCACATTGGCTGATAGTGATAAGACAAGGACAAATGGCTTTAAACTAAAAGAGGGGAGATTTAGGTTAGGAAATTAGCAGGAAATTCTTTACTTAGAGGGCAGCGAAGCACTGGATCAGGTTACCAAGAGAGCTTGTGGGTGCCCCATCCCTGGAGGTGTTCAAGGCCAGGCTGGATGGGATCCTGGGCAGCCTGGTCTGCTCGGTAGCAACTCTCTCCATGGCAGGGAGTTTGAAATCGATGAGATTTAAAGTCCCTTTCAACCCAAGCCATGATTAATCAGATCTGAACAAGAGAGAAGCTTCTTCCTTGTCTTCAGATGTTTGAAAACCAAACAATGCTTCTAATGTTTGCACTTCAGACTTCTCTTAAACTCTTTAAGCTAAAGGTGGGGTTGATTAGCTCCATCCTGATTCATCATTCTAGCCATGGAGGAACTTTGCTTTCACATCCTGGATCCCTCCAAGAATCAAATCCAACACATCAAAAAAAAGCAAACCATGAAAAATCACCCATTAATTCTTGATCAGTAGGTGTGGAATTGCCAACTTCAACTAGGGCTTCATTCCTTTCTCAAAAAATCAGCACTAGTTGGGGGTTAAAAAGAAAACTTTGCTAGGAAGCAGGCATGTCTAAGAGGGTGGGATTGAAGCTTCTTGTATGTTTTAAAAGCAAAATGCTTAATTTAGGACCTTTTAAGATCTGGACACAGTTAATGAGAATGAAAGGTGGTGAACTCATCAGAGAAATGAAATTTTAATCCGTTTTGTGTATGATATAAATACTGTTGCCTTCATGTCTTATTCCCAACAGGTTACTTCTTCTTCCCTTTTTTCCTCAGTAGAAATACATGAATCATCAGCTAACACACTTCTGCCACAATTTTTCACATCCATTAAAAAGTCTGCCAACAATGTACCTTAAAAGGATTGGCAGTGGAGCAGTGATACTACCAGCAGGGCATTTCATCCTTTGAATAAGGCAGCCAAACCTCCACCCTCCTTTATCCTCTCTTACCTCTGCTCCGTTGGCATCATTGAAATATTAGAGCTAATCTCATCAAAACAATCTGAATGGAAAGTCAGGATCCTTTCAAAGCACAGAAATATTACTGGAAGTGCAGAAAGCTCATCTTTACAAAAATTATTAGTTCTCGAGTTTGCTTCCTGCAAAAAGGTTAAAGGGCCTACATTCAATTAATAGTATGTATCTGCTGCAGCCCAAGACATAATTTAGTTGTGACTATACTTTATTGTACCCTAGTCACTTTTAGACTATAACTACTGTGGCCACGCCGTTATTTCATCCTAAGTATGACTTTGCTCTAAGTGAGATTAGGTTTATTTGGAAGCTTCTTAAATAAACTCTGCAAAAATACTGTTTGAATTTCCATGCAGAAGAATGTTCGTAGCATTTATTGTAAGATGTATACTGACAAACAGTATCAAACTCTTAAAATTGTCACTAATTTAACAGCAAATTAGAAAGGACAGCTGCCTTAATTGGAGAGTTTGTCTCCCTCTTTTTTTTTTTTTTTCCTTTTATTTCTTTTTTTTCTTTTTCTTCCTTCTTTCCCATTTTCTTTTTTCTTCTTCTTTTATTTTTCTTCTTCACTTTTTCTTGTTTTCTTTTTTCTTTCTCTTCTTTTCCTTTTTCATTCCTTCCTCAGCTCAAGCTCTAAAAGGAGAGGCATAAGAAGCAAGAGCTCAGAATCACAGCAGCAAAAACACTGTTCAGAAAGAATATTTGTTAATCACTCCATAAGCTGCCACAGGGAGGAATATTTTTATAACCCAAGAAAATGCCAGAGTGAGTTTAATTTTTACCACAAAGCCCACCTTGCTTATTTACTGTGAGAAGCAATATATCACCTCTATGTGAGCAATAAAGATAAACTGCATTTTAAGGCAGGACCATGAAAATTACAATGTGGATACAACAGTCCCTCCTCCTTGAAGCATTCCACTTCTTCTTCTTGTTTCACATGTAAACAAGAAATGGGAATACTAGAAGCAATTTGAGTTTATAAGAGATTGAAGCTAAAAGAAGCAGGGCTATTTTCTCTCCTTTGCTGTGGGCTACTCGGATTTAAGCAAACTGTTTAACAGCTCCTATTCCTCTCCGGAGATGATATGTAAATAATTCTATATCTTAGTAATACTTCTTCAAAAATGTACTTTGGTTGTCTTGAATGAACTATATAAGATCTGTATTTTTTATTATGAGACTAATATATTATGCTGGGAGTTGGACTAGATGATCATTAAGGCTCCCTTCCAACTCAATGGATTCTATGATTCTATGCATGTTGCATATTTATGGTCAGGAGAAAAGCAAGCCAAACTGCAACTTATAGAATAGCAGTTCACAAACTCCATGGTCAGGAAAAAAAAAAAAAGGGAAGGGAAGGGAAGGGAAGGGAAGGGAAGGGAAGGGAAGGGAAGGGAAGGGAAGGGAAGGGAAGGGAAGGGAAGGGAAGGGAAGGGAAGGGAAGGGAAGGGAATTATTTAAGATAGAACACTATTTCATATTTTTTCCAGATTTTGTTTTTCTTTTGGTGAGAATGGAAAAGAATGGTTACAGGTAGTGCCTTCTGCACAGATGGAGGTAGCGGCGTCCTGAACCTGCGCCGCAGTGCCATCTGCTGCACACGCTGAGAACAGGCGGCCGGAGGAAGGGACACCCAAGCTGCAAAATAAGTGCTTGGTTTGCACGAAGTAGCAGTTGCGTTAGGCGCTATGCTCTCTTCGGCGAGATAAATCATCCCGCAATACCCTTGTCAGTTAGACAAGTATCATTATCTCCTTTTGCAAATAGCTGCGCAGAGGCAAATAGATAATCTGAGTTACAGAGATGACAGAGGGATTCAGTGGGAAAGTGAGGATCGGATTCAGGATTCTTGATTTATAATGCTGTCCAGCAGCCACTCAGCACGAGGGATCTCACTGTTCAGTGTTAATACATGAGCTGGAAAATTTGTTCTTGCTGCTACGGGCCATAAGGAATAGGGAGTTTCCAGAGGGATTGAAATACGTCAAAGAGAAAACTGGTAAGAAGGAAAGGCTTCTTCACATACTGAGCCTGTGGAGCTCACTGCAAAAGGGTGTCTGAAATCCAAGAATGTCGTAAAATTCATTAAAATTACAGACAGCTCTGGGGCCAGCATTATTGGAATTGGAAAAGAATTAAGAATCCCATACTTTCAAGGTAAAAACGTTCACTGGTTTGTGGAAAGTAGGATGAGATGCTGTATAACACAGGTTAGCCTATACATGTGGAGAACCACCACCTTCCTGTGAAGCACTAATCCTGGCTGGAGCACTGGAAAGCAGATCCTGAGATTTTGGGGATACAGCAATTTTACTGCTTTTACTGGAGAGTGGGGCAGCTTTCTGTTCTGCCACAGGCTTCCCATGTGGCCTAGGGTGAGACACTAGGGCGAGTGCAAGAAGATATGTTTGCTGTTCCAGCATAACACACTGCCATGACCTTCCCTTTTCCCTGCCAATGCATGGCCTCAGGAGCTGGATTATGGCAGCTTTCAACTATACTAAAGCTGATGTCAAAGCAGTGGGACTTTGCAGCTGGGAAAGGAAAGGAGGGAGGGAAAGGGGCAGAAGGGAATGAAGGAATCGTAGAATCATAGAATGGCCTGGGTTGAAAAGGAGCAAGTGAGGAGTGTGGTGGGAAATCACCCCTCTTTTCGCTCACTCATCAGCTCAGCAACTGATGAAACCAAGCCCATCTTCCAATCCATAGTTAACAATCATCAGATGACCTTATACTATGAAAACGGGAGCACAGAAGTCATTTATACAGATTTCCTGATTATTACTCTTCTCTTTTGCCTTATCTCATTTGCTTTCTGATTGTACTACACAAACGTTCAACACAGCAAAGGTGTACTGGAAAATACAATATTTTCCTCTCAGCAGGGCTCTTATGAGGATTAATGAAAGAGTAAGCCTTATTACTGCAGTGACATCATACAAGAAAATTCATGGCAAGTCTAATAGTCTGGTGATGGCACCCATGCCTCCTTCTTCATTAGACATATGGCTAAGATGAGGAATTGAAGTATATTGCAGTAAAGTTTTAAAAATCAACATGATTGAATAAAGTATCATACACACTTTACATCAGTAGAATTGTCCAGTTGTTTTGTAAGGAGAAAAGATCCAAACAAGAGTATAAGAAGGTGTAAGGGGAAAAAAAAAGACTTTCTGTGGCAACTTTCCTATATTCTGTAAGCTACCTAGTACATGTTCATCCATCAGTGCCTCTTAACCCCAAGTATAATTTATATAGCTGTTTTGGTATAAACAGCTATATAAATTATATTTGGGCTTAAGAGGTGTGGGGTAAACTCTAAGGAGGAGACACCAGTGTCAAAAATATGCTGCTGACCTCACTGAATCCAGAATATCATCCTAGGCTCTGGGATCCACAGGCTCTCACAGCTCCTCTGGAGGTAAGGGAGACACGTACATTTCTACTAGCTAATTGATTGGCTCTAACCCTATTTAAGAAAATAAAACCAGTTCTCAGGTCTCAAAACCGAGCTTCCGCTTATCTGATCTATTCCTTAGCATCTCTTTCAAAGGATCTAAATATTTTTTAAGAAAGAATGTCAGGTTTCTATCTACAAGAAATGAACAGACAAACAAGAAAAGAAAAAAAGACAGTATGAGTTGCAGCTGAAATCAATATACCCTACACATGGGGTGTCCCACTGCAATGTAAAGCACAGCCGTGGTGAAGTCAGTCATCACTACGTGCTGTGACAGCTCTCCTGGTAAGTGAAGAGGACTGCTGGGAGAGGACCTGTGGCTTGGGGTGCTGAGCTGTACTCCCCTGGATGTTGAGGCCTGTGCAATAACATCAGAAATCCCAAAGGAGAGTTCTTTGGTGTTTTTTATCTACTTCCTCCTCTATTTTCAACCAGAAGCAGCAGCTGAAGACCAAAGCTTAGAGTTTTGGGGAAAAACATTAGGTTGGTTTTTATTGTGAGTAATAATATTTACAGTACAATAAAGCCTGGAGGCCAACAAGATTGGGATGCATTGTAGTAAATGAAAAGCACTTGTCTCCGTGCAATTAAATAATTAAATTATTAAATCATTTTTTAGATCTTCTTAAAAAGTCCTTATTTCTATCAACACAACCAAAACTCCTCCAGCACTGGGATAAACGAGAGGCAAACACTTGGTGCAGACACCTCGGTGGCTGCCCTCGGGACATGAGCTGCCGTCACGTGGCTCCCTGGTGGTAACCTGCTCATCTTCCCAGTCCCTTAGGAAAACATTTTCCTGGCCAAGCCAGGCGTACTGATACAAAAACGGGGTGTAGACCAGACCAGAGATAGGGAAATTTCACTAAACAGGTGTGGTGCATTATTAGACACTTCATGTTTTCTATTTTTACCTTAATCTCTTTGCTCTTCCCTCAGGGCTTGTGTAGTCTAGAAAAGATTTATTTTAAAACTTATTAGCTGGAGTGTTTGAGCTAATACGTTTAAAATCCCTGGTTTCTGATCCTTACTCCTACCACAGCTACTTTAGTTTCCTGAGGCGGTGCAAAGGAGTTGCCTTGTCACCACCACGTCCTTTTTGAGGACAAGGCTGTTGCCACATTTCCCATGACACTTTCACCTAATCTGGTCATTTCTCCATTAGAAAATACTTTGTGCTGCCCGTACCAGGGCTTCATGAGTTTTAATTAAAATGTTTGAGCTAGCATATGTTAAAAATACACCTTTTGTCCCAGGGCTCTGACACACAAGCAAGTCACTGCAAGGCAACTGCACAGGCACCATCAGCCTTTGCTGCTCACAGGTTGGTTCAGCCTCAGCTGTTTCTCAAACCCTAATCTATGCAATCTCTACACACAAATAATCCACAAACCAACAGCCAGGCTATATTTTCTAAGGAAGGCAATTATTTAAATGTTCCTCACTAAAGTCTCAATCCCATTTCCATTTAAACAGTATAATGTCAGCCATAATGCTAGCCCACGTATTGCTTTAAAACAGCATATCCATAGCTTGAAGAATGCTATTTGCCATTAAGAGAGTAACGACACATCTGCCACCTTGATCACTGTGTTTTTGTTATTATCAACTTCTGTCTCAGTGCCAAGAAATTTAATCAAACTCCAGCAAAGAAATAATAATGTTTCAGTTGAACCATGGCGTGGCCCTTTGAAAACGCAGCGATTTGCTCTGGGGTGCGCTAAAAAGAGAGGAGGTCTGTAAACAAAGGGTAGCGCTGTGAAAAAAAAATATTATCTGTCAAATCTAGCTTCTTTTTTTTTTTTTTTTCCCCTTCTTTCTACTTGCAAATAATTATCCAACAGTTTGCAGCTACTATAAATGTACCAGGCTTCAACAGATACGCTGTGTAACGCTGCTTATTTAGAGGTTGTTGGCAGTTTGCTCTGTTGAGTATTTACGGCTTCCTTTTCATGCTATGTGAAAGGCTCACAGCCCATTACTTTCCTTCTGTACCCCAACTGGACAGTCCAAACCAAAACACGGAGTTGTCTTGGAAAAAGAAAAACAAAATAAAAAATGGAAAGAATAAAGGAAAGAAAATAAGCAAGCTGATGAAACATTAAAACATGTGAAATCTTTCCCATCTTTTAGAGTCAAGAAGATCATTGTGTCTGGTTTTGCTCCTAGATTGTTTAAACTATTGATGGAGGAAGAGAAGGCATAAGTCATATTTACTAACTGCTTGGAAATCTGCTCAGCCGATGTAAATTCTTTGCATGTGAGTGCATGTCCATGTGCCGTGTTGTTTGCGAAGGGTGCAGTCCCTTATCCTTGGCCCTTTTGTTTGAGTAAATGCTTAAGTGCCAAGCCTTTGACCAGAGACATCGGGAAACTGCTGCCTGTCCTCCCGCCACACCTCCAGCACACATTGCTGCAGCCAAAGCCAGTTGTCTTGCTTTTACCCAGAGCAAGAACAGCACTGCTGAACCAGTGTGACTATTTTTTTATTATTATTATTTTTGCCTCTGAGGCTAACTCTGCTTCTGTAACCTGGAATACGTTTCCCCTGTAGATCAACCCAAGTAAGGCGATGTGTTGCTACCAATGAAGAGAATATAGGCTGCTAATTACCAAACAGCTGGAGTCTGTGTCTACAGGAGAGATTCTTTGGAAAGGAATGGGAGCCGCAGAAGCTCTAAACAATGCATTTATAAAGGTGATGTTTGCAAAACACTTCTGCCACTACAGGATGGTATGATTGTCCTAAACAAGTGACCCACTAATCAATATTTGCATCACTATTCTCTCCCCCTGCTCCCTTGATGGCCTGGGTTATTAGGGTGGGATATGCTTTATGGGGGCAAGAAAGCCAAATCTCAATGTGAAAACGCTTTCAGATGATCTGAAGAGAGCAATATGAAGGTTAGAGTTTATATGACTGTTTACAAGAATGTTGTTATTACCGTGCTATAAAACAGAAAGGAATGTAACCAGACTAGTACAAAACATCAAAAGAATCGTAGAGTCATTTTAATGAGTTACTAAAAACTAAGTCAGGTTCTGATGCTTTGTGGCAATACAGTTCTGTTCTGTGCAATGGATTTAAGTCACTTAGCAACCTGTGTGCAAGCTGCAGCTTGTTGGGACATGCTCCCAATTGCTATTTGGTGCTCCCAACATTTTACAGGGTAGGAGAAGACAGTTAGAGGCAAGGGATCTGCTCTTCTGCTGCCCTCAGCCTTATGTAGATGGCGATATCTGAGCAAGAAAAGGGAAAAATGGGGTTTAGGGGCATTGGTTCAGAGCGACAGCTTTTCAAATTCACTGTGTACAGGGGAAAGTAACAGCACATCATGTACAAGAAAACCAAGCCCGTGTAGATTTCCATGTGGATCACATAGCTACAAGGAATGGGAGGCTTTAGCAGGCATGGTGGGAAGGTACCAAAATGCCACTGTCACCATATATAACCTACCTTTAGCAAGAAATCCAAAGAAATGTTCAAAATGAATAGCTCACCTGTTACTCTTGCCTTCGAAAAATCACTGTTGCTTTTGCAGCTTGTTATCTGCCAGTATTTTTTGCTTTCTTTTGTTTCCTAGGAGCTACTTTTTATGACAATAACAAAGCTAGGTACCAGGCAGACAATGCACCTCAGAAGCTGTGAGATTTGTTTTTAAACCTTAACTATACGTGATTGCATTTTAATCAAAATGTACCATTCTGTACCACTTTTCTTTCTTATGTTACTCCTATGACCGTGTTTCACAGCAGACTTGGAACCAACCCTGAGATAGGCTGTAATTTTTTTAAGCACAAATCTAAATGAATACATGAATGAAAACAGGGATGTGGTCAGTGGGCATAGTGGTGAGGGGTTGATGGTTGGACTAGACGATCTTCATGGTTTTTTTCAACCTTAATGATTCTATGATACTCACATTTTTGTACAGAATCGTAGATCAGTGAGATACTGAAATACAACATTTAGTTACACTGAAGATGATGCGCTGTTCCAATAACGAAATTTGTGTGAGTTCAATTGCAGAATGACTCTTTGGAAACACAGGACTTCCCTGTCCTTTACTACACATTATGTTCTTTTCAACATCCAGGCAGCATCCAGAATTGTATCAGTCATGGTGAATGACCAAGGCAGGTTTTAGCAGCTGTATGGATGTTGCAACTGATGGGCTTCTACAGGAAATTAGTTTCCTCCCTGGGATACAGAGGTCCACCAGACTATGATGGTCTGCCTCTGGAAGCTGAACAAGGATCTAAGTTGTGTGTCAAGAAATTTGGACAAGCTGTCACAAAATCACTGCCAGGTCTTCCGGAGTGGCATGGAAAGCTCCCACTCCAAAGGAACTCGAGAGCTTGCAGGCATGAGTCACCAACTCCCTTTTGTCTGCCGTGCCCCAAAGAAAATTTGTGATGATTCAGACAGAAAAAGTTGTCCAAGAGGCCACGCTGTGAGAACACAGCCTTTACAGGGGGAAACTACTGGTGAAAGAGGAGGTGGTTGCATTAGTGGTGCTGGCAGTTGTTACCTTAATCCATCAACAGTTTAATTCCCCAGTAAAATATGCAGACAGTCACATTCAGCCCTTTTGTCCTTTCTAACAGGAAATGAGTGGCAATCATTTAAAAATAGGCCATATTTGTCAGTGTGCCTTTTCCCCACCCTTTTCTTCTTGCTGAGATAGGTGCTGACCCACCCTTCCCTTTGAAGGCAGCTGGCTGTGTTATTGCTCAGATAAGCACACATCTGCACTCCCGAGGTTCTCTGACAGGTCAGCAGAGAATATATCAGTAAGATGGGGAGAAAAAAAAAAAAAGCCACCCCAAGTGTACCTGAAATCTTTCCATTGTGAATTGTGTCTGGTTGCTGATGCTGCCAACCTCTGCTGAAGGGAAGCAGAAAGTTCATGGAGTGGAGAATCGCTGGCCCCAAAACATCCCACTGCAGCTCTCATTTATAACTATGTTCAGTCTCTTCTGCGATTTCAAGTTTTCACCCACATTTGGAGGAGGTGATTGCTGTGTTTCTCTATAAAAGCATCTGCAGCGATACAGAAGTCTCCAGTCAAGTGTCTGTGGTTCATGAACATGACAAAAATACATAATAAATACAGTACTTCTATCTTAAAGCAATTTTTCAAATGGGCACGTATTTTTGTGTGCTACACTGTGGAACATATGCACCATGTCATTATATACTCAGGTTGTATGGTTCGCAGGAAATTAAATTTGTTATACACATAGACAAATATTTACATTATTAGTAGTCATCTTTAGGAACATGGCATTATCACAAATGCAGGCATTTCATATTTCCTGTCTCCTACTTTTAAATGATGTGTTTGATCAGTGCCTCCTTTGGGTGTTCTTTTCATTCATAGACCAAATAAAACCAGACTGAAATTTTCCCTTGTACTCCCATTGCTCATATGCTTCTGTCTTCATGCCCAAAATGAACTCCAACTGATACTCAGATTTCTTTTATGATGTTTTTTCCAACAGTACACAAGAAATAAATGGTTCTGACAGGGAAAATCTGTCATGGGAAGCTGCTAGAAATGCAATTCTCCCTGACATTTGCAGCTGCCACTGTGGGGAAATGTTCCCGCACGGATCTTGACCCTCTGAAGTCCAGCAGCAAAAACCTCACCTCGCTCTCAACTCAATGTGGTACCATCCAAGTGTAAAAGTACAGTTTACTGCTGCACAGTCCTACTCTCACATTTGTGTATGAGAAATATCAGCTACCAGATTTTTAAAAAGTCATTTAAACAGTAGAATTCTGGGCACATCAACTATATTACTGGGGGAGGAAAGATATTAATGTTAATATATAAATCTATACAAGCAAGGATGTAATAGTTTTAGCAAGTGTTTAATGCTTTAGTGCATATATGAGTCTGTATAGAAGAGTTTAGATGGAAATAGCCACCCCTCTCTTGACCTGAGAGTCAAAAGAGACCTGAGACTCCAGACCTGAGTTTCAATAGAACGGATCCCAGATTTGTCAAATCCCAGGCACTGAGCACACTAGATCAGCAAGAACTGTGTTGATCTAAATAAAGAATCATAGAATCACCATTCTGGCTCTTCTGAGAGTACTATCAGCTCATGTAGATGCTCACCACATTTGGTGTTTGAACACAAGTCCCAAGGAGCTAGTCCTGACCTGTTCCATGCACGAGTCTTAGGAGGGGTGGGAGAAAGCAATGCCTGGAGTCCAACAGGAGAGAAAAGAAGTGGGACCCGTAGGCAATGCAGGAGGCAGCTAGGATGTGGGACATTCTGGTCAGCACTGCACAGTAAAAACCTAACTTGGCTCCAGGTCACTGAAAACTGCGCAGACTGGCAAAGGGCCTCTCCATCTCTGAAATTCCTTCTGGGTTTTTGCAGAGGTTCCAGATGTGTAAAGAAAGGAAAGAAGCTTCCCTTTCTTTACTATTTATTTACTGCAGACATTTTGCTCAGCTTTGCGTGAAACCACCTGCCCCATGCAACCACAAATATTGGAGCAGTAAAGTGATTTTTCTACCACCCACATAAAATAAGGCATAAGAAGACACAAAGCCTCATTATATCCAAACAAAAAAACTTACAAGCAAAAACATAAGTGTTAAGAGGAAGCTGAAAAAGTAGCTGAAGTAGCTATTGTGCAGTCAAATATAAATTGTATTCCAGAGTGTATTTTGCTATTTAACATATCTGCCAAATGAAATCTTTGCTCACGCTACCTTCTGAAACTCATACAATCACCATCTTAACCATCATAACCACTACCCCAGCAAAATTCTGCCATAGTTACTTCAGTAAAACAGCTTTCTAGCCCTTGTTATATTCCCCTGGGCTTGTAGTCAGTACGAGGAGGGCAGAACTGGCCCTTCTTTTACCATCAGAAGATCTCAAGGAAGATGGTAGCTGCCATAATCACAGCTTTTGAACCTGGTTAAATATGTGGCTTGTCTCAGGAGCCAGCCTAAAGACATATCAGCTCCAAGCACCATGAGCTTTCCCATTGGTGGCTTCCTCACAGACCTGTGAAAATAAAACAAGATTGGAGTGACAGAAGGTTGAGATGCAAGTGCACTTGGATATACCCAATTTTCAAGGACAAATTAATTTGTCTCCACATTTCTTGAACACTTCCAGGGATAGTGATTCCACTCCCCCGTGCAGCCTGTTTCAATGCATTAGCAGTCTTTTCCAAATATCCAGCCCGAATCTCCTCTTAAAGTCATTACCTCTCATCCTATCAAAGAGACAGAGCCCAGTGCTCCTGTCTTTCCACAGGACCCCTTCTTCGCTACACATGGAAGCAGGTTGCTGGAGACAGTGGGTTTAGCACCAGAGGGAGGTTGAGCGATTCAGTAGTTGACACCTGACGAGTCTTGCAGCCACCAAAATCCCTAAGACAGTTCTAAGAAACTTTGTGGCTCAGGGTAAGAAGAAAATCAGTCAATTATTGCCCTATTTGCAAAACTTTTCCAAAACATCCTGGTGCCCGGAGTCTCTTTCCAGTAGACAGGAAGCACACATCTGCACGCCTGCTCACTGCTTTCAGACCCCTGTACAACTACATTTACAGTAAAGTGCCTCAATCACTAAGCATGAAACCCAGTCCACCCTTCAAATCCATCTTTCTTTCCCCCTCACATCAACAAGAACACTTTTTTGTTTACTTTTATACAGAATCATAGAAAACAAGCTTAGCCATGACTTCTAAAACCCATCTGAGGTGGGCATCTCACCTGCAAAGCCAGGATCAAATACACCTCACTCACTCCTGACAGCAGCAGCAGCTGGCAAGGTCACTGAAAAACAGAAACACAGCTCCATCTATTTTTAGTGTGATCTCTACAACAGCTTGACAGGGAAACACTATAATACTGTTCTCAAAATCAGCACCACGTGATGCTAAAATACAGAGGTCATCAAGGAGGGGACCTCATTTGGGCAGCCCAAGGAGCTTTTTCCCCATATCCCAGAGACTGTGAAATTCAGCAGAGAGCTCTTCCCCATGCTGTGGCCTTGGACCCATAATGAAAGGTACTCTAAAGGAGTCAACTGTGAGGTCAAGGTGCTTTACACTCGCATGTTGAAAAATAAGTAACCATCAGTGTCCGATTTAGTTGTCATCGCAGAGTGGGACTCCAAGGAAAAGGAATGCTATAAGCTTGTAAGGACCACACTTATCTCTTTCCCTTTGATGTGAGCCAAGGTAATGGAGATTCTGCCAAGGTGTGACTAATTCCTTATTACTATATTGCATAATTTCCATATACTATTGAAAAAAAAAATAAGTCCTTCAAGAATTGGAGGGGAAAAGAAACTCACCCCGACACATTCCACAGAACACAACCAGCAGTACAAAGCAGGTTTTATTAACAGACGGTGAAAGCTCAATTTAAAAAGTACTGTGGGCATTAAAGGAGATTGTTTTATGTCTCTGACATGAATACTCAGGCTAGATGAACTATCAGGAGTTTGGTTTAAGTGAGATTAATGCTTAGCACTTGGAACCCATCCAAACTGATTAAATCTGATTGAGTAAGAGAGCACAACTTTCTATATCACTTTCAAAGTGATATGATTAGGCTGTATATGTACTATCTGAGAACGTAAATATAAACAGAAGGGAAGGGAAAAGTACCCTTCCCAAGTTTTAAATGCAAAAAATAATGAGCCAACTGTATGAAACACTTAAAATTTAGTTGACTATTAGAAAAGTTAAATAAGAAAAAGGGTATCAATGACTTCTAGAATGTGTTGCAGAAATAACAAGCCTGTATTCTGCCCTGCTGAGCAACTCATTAGCTTCTTTTGAAGTCAGTTGAAGAGTATAAGTTTTGGAGAGGAGAATTTGACCCCAGAACATTTGGTCAAGGAGGGTCAGGAAAACCTGGGCATGGCACAGATTCACAGCCAGTAGTATTAAGTGGAAGAAGTTTGTAATTATTTTTTATATCATATATAAAATGAGTAAATTCTTTATATATGTATATTCAACAGTTTTGCCAAACATACCTTTACATGCCACCTGGAAAAAGGCCCTGCTCCAGGTTTTGATAAGCAATGCTCGATATCCATACTTGGTATCATAAAGTCCAACCATTGACCAATCACCACTATGCCCACTAAACTATGCCCCTGAGTGCTACATCTCCACGTATAAATTTTGTGTCTCAGTTCTCAGAGGAGATGTGACTGATGCAGTTAATAAAGCCAGCAGAGCCCATCAGTTCTAAGCTTCTGAGTGCTGAAGTTAGTCAGTTAAATTCAGGCACTGACACTTACACCTAACCGCCTATGTATACATGAAGGATGAAGAGCTATACCTTAGAAAATATAAATTAAAAAAAAAAAAAGATTTGGAAGGATAATCTCTTTTGTGTGTGTGTGTGCGCACGCGCTATAGAGAGCTTGAAAACATTATGGGAAAGCATGTTTTTGAACATAGCATTGAGACAGAACACTGCTGAAATGCGTAATGTTCTGCACTTCACATTCAGACAGCTGGAATATATTCAGAGCACACCTATAAAAATAATTAGAGGGATCAAAAATCTGACTTACACACACACACACACACACACACACACACACACAAAAAAAAAAAAGAGGATGACAAAGGCTTTCACCTGGCAAAGCAGAAGTTAAGAGATGAATCGAGGCCTGTAGAGCTATAGGCTATAGGAGAAGACTGTTTCAGAAGGCAGTAGCATAATATGAACGCGTGCCAATGAATAAGATGAAAAGTGAAGTAAAGCCAAGTCTGTCTTTACTATCTAGGTCTTAAGTTCATGCAGCTTGTGAGAAACAGTTCTGAAGTTTGCACAGAGAAGAGCTCTGCCTTGTGATCATGCTGAGGAGCACCCTGTGTGATCAAGACACAAGAGGCAAATGGCAAAGCCAGACCAGCATCACCGCCAGCAGTACTAATACATTATCCTGTCTTGCACTGATCTTCACTGATACCCTTTTTTCTCCATGTTGGGAAAAAAAAAAAACACCAAACCATAAAACAAATGTTCTCCTTCTACAGTGTGTAGGTGGACCCCATTCACAGTTCTGTCCATACTGCTGGAACTCCTTACTGGAGTTTTACAATTTAATACCCAATCAGCTGAGACATGGTAACTACACAAGCTTATGCTCTTAACTATAGAAATTTCATATTAGAAGTATTAAATAACACATATTCTTTACTACTACCACCATGAAACCAAACACACAAAGTAGTTTATTCCCTAGATTATTTCAAATTCGCTGTGGATGAAGAACAGGAATACATTAAGCAGCAGTAACTTGTTTGTCCAATCATATTTTCCAAAAGCTTTTCCAGAACTTGGTATAAAGGAACTACATGTGTACATGGTACAGTATAAAGTTTTGACTGGTTGTGTCACCTGTGTTACACTATGCGAGGCATTCAAAAACTTTGGGAACTGCTCAAATCTCATCTAAGAAAATAGGTCAATCCTGAATGTAACATACATACAAGACAGGAGAAAAATAAGCAGAAAAGGACCATTTTACTCAGCTTTTACTCTCAGTTACTACTTTGCAAATTGTACTCAGGTAGTTTTCACCAAAGCCAGTATTTGTCCCTTCTCCCAGAGCAGCACAAATTTCTTCATGGGACCAGTCCTGCCACGTATACTTGTTGGGGTATAAGAGGCATTTCAGAGCAGATGCAGACAGGGCGTAGGGATCTTCACCAGAAACCCAGATGCATCCTCCTTTCAAAAGTAAATAACTTTATTTCCCATCTCCAAGGGGCTGTACTCTGTAGAGCTTTTCACCAGTAGTTGAGGTGAGAGCACTGCCTTCCTCTTGGGCAGAAACTGGCTGGGTTTTTACATGGCTACTTCTTGGAACAGCTCTGAAATCCTAAATTTTGGTAGCTTTACCTAAGTAGACACACTAGGAGTCCAAGCGCAGGTTCAGTGATCAGAAAAATGATGCATTGGAGAGGTCTACATTTCACCAAGCACTAATTATCCACTAGGCACAGCACAAACCAAATGGATATAGAAACAAAAATCCAGATCAGGAGGCATCCCAAGCACCTCAGCTAAGTGAGGTAGCTATAGAGCATTAAAGCAATGTAACAAATATGTTATATGCAAGTCAAAGAGGACTCCGTTTGATAGTGTTGTTTAAGAGGCAAGAAGTAGTTGAGGAATGCAGTATAGTCCCATGGTGTCTTAACGAAAAAAAGGAATAACAAATGCTGAAGATCTCTGCCAAACAACAAAGCTTACATTTTATACACGCTCATCAATTTAACCCTAAAACCTTAAAAGCCTCGGGGTGATCTCAACGCCTTTAATACCGAAGGCTCTAACTATGCCACAGATCAAGCACCAAGCCCAAGCCTGCTTTGTCTAGAAAGATGAAAGCACACTCGAACAGGTGAAGGCTTCTTTGGAATCATCACTTGCAATTAAGCAAAGGAAAACTAAGAGGAGAAGAGGTAAGCTGAACTTGCTTTAAAAAGACACCACGGGAGCAGGTGGATGCTTGCTAAGGATAGCTGTGATGTCTGCTGTCATTCTTTCACCAAATGATGTGCATTCATTGGGATTTCCTGCACGTTAACAACAGATCACTTGGTGGGAAAGTCGGGTGGGTGCTGCAAGAGTGAAAAGAAATCTTTTTTTTTTTTCTTGTATATCATTCTGGGAAGAATGCTGTTGCCAAGCAGCTATGGACAAAAGAAAAGCTGCAGTGGCTCTGTTGGAGTAAAGCAGCACCTCAGGAGATTCCATTTCGGGATATGGATGATGATTTATCATTCTGCAGTGCCTTAAAACCACTAATGTGAAAATAACTAACGAGTTCAAAATAGTGCCTGTAAAAATGTAATATTTTCCTTACAAACCCAGCTCTTAGTCACACTATTTCAACTATTGTTTTTGGAAGATGATGGAAGTTTTTAACTGTTGCTGCCAAAAAGAAAATCTTGCAAGTTTAAGGAAAGGAATAAAACCAGAATGCAAATTTTAAACAAGACCGTAGATTGATGCTGCTGCTACTACTGCATAAATAATCCAAGTAAATAACAATCACATGTGAGAAGGGAGAGAGAAAAAAGAGCCACTCACTCTAATGTCCAGATTTTTGTGGCTCTAACCATCTTTCATTGGGGCTTACACTGTCCTCATGACTTAACTACACCTGGACATGTAGAGTCTACCTAACATTCAAGGAATCATTGGCTCCTTTTGTAAAAGCACCAAGCACTCCTGCTCCCACTAACACCTTCACGTTCCCCCTACTCCAAAATCCATAAAATGAACACATAAGACTGAAGGGTGAGAAAATTCTTCCCTTTCACTTCAGCACTTGTTAAAGCCTTGTTACTCACCACCACTACAATCCTCCAACTTCACCCACTCAGCCTCCTAATCCACGCCCAAGGGGAGCTTGGGGAAAGAACAAATCTAAGCAGCATCCCACAAAGTTGACCATCTCCTCCCTTCCTGAGCAGCTCCAGCCAGAGGCCCCTTGGTGAGCACAAGCCTACCCACCTGGGCTAATTATCTATCTCAGTACATCTGGCAGCCTATGATTACCTCCTCTGCTCCCTGCTAGGCTCTGGTAGAGCAGCAGAAGCAGAAGCAAACCCCATAGCCCAGGCTCTGGCTGAACAGAAAATGCTACAGAAAGGGAAGACTGGCAGAAAGGTAGAAAAAAAATTTCCAGGTGCAGGTTCTACCCCATGTAGACTGAGAGAGGTCGGAAAGGAGAGGAGGAAGAAACAAGAATGGACTCTGATCTGCACAGTGACAGTGCAAAATGGACAATCTACATAAAATTTTCAGATGGAGATTATATTATGAGAAAATCAATATGGTCAAAATACATAGAAAATCAATGGAAAGGGCTTTTACGGAGTGCTCAGCTGTAAGCTCACATAAGTGGGCAAAATGTGGGAGGGCTTTCTATTCTTTTTTTCTCCTTTGTGTTTTTCAGGTCACCTCGGCTTACAAAAATCAAGCTGTATTTCTTCTGCTTTGCTTCCTGTAAAATCAATAGCAACAATCAATTAAAACTTGTTTTGTGCCAGCAGGCTATTGTTTGTGACGATAATGCACAGAGCTGGAAGACTGCTTTATTTCCTTGACTTCCCCAGCACCCATAGAAATCCGGTATCTGTTCCATCCATGCCTTGAAACCACAGCCCTGGCTCTGGGATGGATTCTAAATTATATGAAAAGAGATTAGAAACTCTCACACACTGTAAACAGTTTGAAGTATCTGCTTTCGGTATCATCTTAACTGGCTGAGAGATAACATCTAATTTATGCCTAATTCAGCAAAATTCCCGGTATCAGGCTCAGCCCTGGCTTTACTTTTATTTGAATCCTCTGTGACTCCTACTGGTTTGGTCAGTTTTCTTTAAACAAAAGACGTGAACAGTCAAGAGAAGGATTGGCCAGTTAGAAACACTTCTTATTACCAGCACTGCCCTCATTTCACCATGTGCAGGACCAACGTACTCATGATACCATACACCAACTGTTCAGATAAATACACAAGCAAACACAAACCTACACATACATAGATACATATCTAGATATATGGGCGTCCTGATGGATGAAAAGCTGGACATAAGCCAGTAGTGTGTGTTTGCAACCCAAAAGGATTGTATCTTGGGCTGCACCAAAAGGGTGGCAGCAGGGAGAGGGAGGGGATTGTTCCTCTCTACTCTGCCCTTGTGAGGCTCCATCAGGATTACTGTGTCCAAGTCTTGGACCCGCAGCACAAGAAGGATGTGGAGCTGTTGGAGTTGGTTGTGAAGAGGGTCACGAAGACGGTCATGGGGCTGGAGCATCTCTCCTATGGAGACAGGTTGAGAGAATTGGGCTTGTTCTGCTTGGAAAAAAGAAGGCTGAGGGGAGACCTCATTTTGGCCTTCCAAAATTTAAAGGTAGCTTATAAGCAGGATAGGGGAACAACTTTCTACATGGTCTGATAATGATAGGAAAAGAGCAAGTAGTTTTAAACTAAAAGAAAGGAGATTTAGGTTAGATATTAGCAGGAAATTCTTTACTCAGAGGGCAGTGAGGCACTGGAACAGGTTGCCAAGAGAGGTTGTGGATGCCCCATCTCTGGAGGTGTTCAAGGCCAGTCTGGCTGGGACCCTTGGCTGCCTGGTCTAGTGTGTGGTCTAGTGGTGGTCTAGTGGGTGGTCTAGTGGGTGGCAGCCCTGCTCACAGCAGTGGTTTGGAGTTTGATTGCCTTTAAGGTCCCTACCAACCCAATCCATTCTATGATTCTGTGGAGAGAGGCAAAGCAAGATCCAGCGAATCTCTTACATCTCAAGTTAGTACAAATTTTCACTGTGAATTTTTTCATCCATTTGTTGTACCAAGATCCACCCAAGGTGCTCTGAGCTACATAGATGTTGGGCAGCCCTTTCCTGAACAGGTGGTCCTTATATACCTACAAAACACAGGCAACCAACTGCAGGAACAACAATGAAAGGAGGATGAGGCTAACAGCAAGCTGTAGTACGGACCAACTATGCACACAGCTTGGCTGGGGGTGGGGTTGCATGAGATCTGAAAACAAAGTTAGGAAGGTTTGTCAACTAGAGATGGGCAAGTTATGCAACTATTTGAACATGAGCATGCCTGCCTGTTCAGAAAGGAGATTAGGGACTTGAATACACTTTTATACCTGTTAAATAATTAATATCAAATAACAAAGCCTATTCTGCACTTTTCCTCTAAATAGCAAAATGTGAATGAATTGCTTGTTAATACAGACACAAAGCCTGAGAGGTTTAAAGGGACCCAAGAATGCTCACAACACAGCACCCTACAACTTGCAGTGAGGGTTGGGTGCACATTCCAAATGTTGTCCTTGCAGGCTCACACAACTTTTATACTCTCTATAGAGAGAGGGTTTTCCTCATGCTCGTCTGTGCTGATTCTTGCAGCTTGGTGAGCCCTGCAGCCCTGTGGATTGGTAGTCCCTGGGTACAGAAGGGAAGTCCCTGGGTATAGAAGGGAATGCTGTCCCTTCTATAATACCTCACCATTCATCCTGTTCCCATTTATTTTTTTCTCTGTATAAACTTTATTTATTTATTTATTTGTTTGTTTAATCTGAAAACGTTAGGGGAAAAGAACAACATCTGTTGCACCAGTATCTGATTTCCAAAGGATTAAAGCTAGGACTGGAAAATGGGAAGCAGGACTAAAGAGCCTTGCCCGTGTCTTTTTGGTACTCCTAGCTCCTTTCACAGCTATTATTTCTGGTTTCACCAGCATCCCTAAGCTTTTAGTGCTGAGGGCAGATCCAAGTATATCTCAGTATAGTCTCATCAACCTTCAGTGCATCCTTCCCTCCCACCTCCCACCAGTTACACAGGGTTCCCATTCAGTGAACTTCCAGGACCTGGTCTCCATCTCTCATTTTTCTTACAAGTTATTGTCAAATGTCACTTTGATGGAGGTCCTGGGTACAGTAAAACTCTTCTGATCACAAACGCCCCCTAGTTTTCTACTTCAGTCTGTGATGAAAGGGCACCTGTAGCTGATTCCAGAAGAGCAGTCCTTTCTGGGATAGTTATATTGTGGTACTTTCAGTTGTACACTGTATAATGACTTCCATTTAATAAACAAGGTAAATGTCTCAGGAAAGCAATGAATAACCAGCACTTCCATGCTCAGCTCATCCAGAAGTGGATGGGAACTCACTACAACCCACAGATGTAATGAACTGCAGAGCAGAGTATGGACTGTTTATCACCATTTCCAGATACACTCTTAAACAGCCTGATTCTATTATACTTACAACATTCATATGGTGAGTCAAAGTACTTTCAAAGAAACAAGAGTTAACCAATTAACCAGAGCGAGACAGCAGGACAAAGCAGAGCTGATAGGAAAACAGCCTTGCTCCCCACTCCAGATCTATTAAAAAAGCCTGAGTGAACACATGTATTTTGTCTTGCTGCTGTTAATCTCTGAGCTGAGGAAACCAAGGTTGGCATATACACATCTGGAGCTAAGGCCATCATTCTCTGAGAATACATTAATTCCATATTCAAGCATCATGAGGTTGATTCTTGAGGCTGCAAAACACTGAGAAGATACATCCCCACCTCCACACACTGCAGTTGTGCATAGCTGCTGAAACTCCAGGGTCTCCTGATGTGCCCATCAGCCTCCCATGAGTACAGTAGAAAGACAGTCTGGGAGGAGAGCTTACAAAGCTTAAAAGTGGTAGGCATCAGCTGAACGAAGGACAACAACTACAGCAGTTCCTGGATGGTGCTTCCCAATTTTTCTAGCTAAAATCAGCAGGGGACAAGCAAAGATGAATCCATCTTTAAGGAGTGCTTGTTAAAAAACACAAAAATAAAAATAAAAATAAAAAACCCAACACAAAACACAATTTTTTCTGCTCTCTTCAGATCTCGTATACCTTGACGAAATGAAGGGAAAAAAAAAAACTTGGGAAAAAAAAACAAAACAAAACTAGCTGTACCCAACTTAAGCATTCATAGAATCCTCTTGACTAGTTCATCTGTCCTATTTATCTCCTTTTCTTTCAATTTTGCTTTCAGTTTGCTAAGTTCTCATGGAAATACTTTCTGCATGGATGAATAACAAATATTCTCATCCTCACTTCACTCATATGTTCTCCTGGCAGAAATCCCAGCCCAGAGAATATTAAACCGCTGAGCAGGTAACCGTACTTGGCTTAAGGCTCAGGGTCCTTGCAAGAACTTGTGCTGATTGTATTGGAAACATTAAAAGAGAAATCAGTGGGACAAAACTTCCCGTAATTGAAACCCCATATCACTCTCAAAAATCCATCCCACTCAAGTCCGCGAGATTGGATGACGAGTGATTTTTTTTCCAATGTTTGTCCTTTCTTCTTTTCCGCGTCTGTTACTGGAATGTGCCAACGCCTTGCAAAAACCTTTTTCTTTGGTCAGGTTTTTTTTTTTTCTTTTCCCTAAGCTGTTAAATTGCCTGGGCACCTTTCAAACCCTGATTGTGTTTTAGGTCGTTGTGTAATTCTGTTTTCCTGTCTTTTATTGATGGTAATCAAGTCTCTAAATCATCCTTGTTGTATTTTTATGACAAAAGCCTTTCTGCTCAGATCCTCCCTTTGTTTATATTGTGTTTCTCTTACCTGCCTTTCAGCTTATTTAAATTATGTTGTAAATATTTTGAAACAGACTTCCACTTGCTACGCTTACATTTCTGAGAACTTGTGTGTGTGTGTTTACATCTGTCAGTATTTCTTTCACAAAGACTTGTTAACAGATGTCCCCTTCTCAGAGGGAGAAATACAGACTTACAGTCTCCCATTGGTTCTGCAGTCACAGCAGGCTAATCTCTTTGCATCATCTGACCAAAAAATAGGCATCATGTGTTTGATACAACATCTCTTCACCTGGAAAAATATTATGGATACTGCCCTCCAAAAGAGTGCATAATTTGGAGTGCCTCTAATTTAGGCCCACCAATTCCAAAGCCATGAAATGCTGTGATACAGAGGCTCCAACTCACACAACCTGCTCTTTCTAACAACTTTATGGCATCCAGTGATGTTACTGCTCTGCACTTTTGAAGATGTTTCCCTTAAAGAACTCCACGTTGTAATTGCAGCGTATGAAGCACCTTTTTCCCTCTCATCATCTTCAGCTCATGTGAGTGCGATGTGAGAGATGGGATGGTTCAACATACAACATTAAAAGAAGTCAGCTGGGAGTAATGCTGTTGATGACTCACCTGTCTCCTCATTAGTACAATTATGAAATGTGATTTTCTTCAATATTGTCCACCTGTCCTCTCCATGTCGACCCATACAACTAGAACTCAAATGCTTATAATTATCAATCTCAATATTATAAATCTTAACATAAATCTATAAACTATAATAACACGAAAATAACATTTATAGGTGTCTTTTTGAGCCTATCTCATAGTGATAAGATTTTGAAAGAAAGAAGCACCAAATACCTTGATTCTGATAGAAAAATCACAGAGAATGGTACATTCTGCATGCCCAAACACAACTTATTCTATCAGTCTCGAAGAAACACCTTGTGCATAGTTGGCTTGCTCATAGGCTGAGAGTGGCATTAAGCAGAGTTATAATTATACTGAAGTCTTAAAATATGAATTTAAGAAAAGCTAGAAGTTCCAAGTCTTGTCATTGACACTGAGAGTTCTGTCGTTTAGGAACCTTTTAGAACCTTTTTTAACTTGCCCACGTCACAGGCTGGTCCCAAGTGTAAGTGTTACACAAAAGGCTGCATTCGCTCTATCTTTTCCCATGGATTAGCAAATGTGATTGCAGATATTTGACACATTTTTGTAGTACATTCGTCTACAGACTGCATGTACAGTAAGTGGCACATCTTGGTGATGCCCAAGAACTCCAGATATTGATCAGAATGACCTGTCCTCTGCAGCAGGATGAGGATGTAAAAACATTGTAAAAAGGTCCTCAGATATGATGTAGCATCTCTGCTGGTGTCTGTGCTCCAAAATCACTTTCTGCCTTAGGATTATTACGTCACAATTCCAAGACACGTATGATATCCCAAAAATCCCTTGTTCAGGTTTTGTGGGAGGAAATGGAATCACACCTGTAAGTTTAATATTTCATCCTGGTATATTTTTCATTATTATAACATTTTCCTTTTCCTTTTCTTTCCTTTTCCTCTTCTCTTCTCTTCTCTTCTCTTCTCTTCTCTTCTCTTCTCTTCT
>JAPSGF010000005.1:3380077-3443990 GCA_035772895.1 Perdix hodgsoniae
TTCTCTTCTCTTCTCTTCTCTTCTCTTCTCTTCTCTTCTCTTCTCTTTCCTTTTTTTCTTTCCTTTTTCCTTTCTTTCCCCTATTCCTGTTTCCTTTCCTTCTATTATTTTGACTTGCTACATTTGAAAATTATGTTGTTACCCTGTTAATCATTTTTCATCAGTTCTTTCCTACATCTCACCATTTTCCTCCTTGAAAAAGCTTTTTAATTTAAAAACACACAGACACATGAATTTCGTGCAGTGCAAGGCAATGGCAGACTTCTCCTTGATTACTTGCCTGAATGGTGTCAGTAAAGAAAAAACAGATGTCAGAGGCTCAGCTCTTAAAGGCCAAACAGGCCAAATTAAAGGAAAATGAAAAGATGTTGGGGCAAATTCACTCATTCTTCAAACAAACTCATATTCTCTATCTAAGTTTAGAAGGAAAA
The DNA here is from genome assembly GCA_035772895.1 of Perdix hodgsoniae. NCBI lineage: Eukaryota > Metazoa > Chordata > Aves > Galliformes > Phasianidae > Perdix > Perdix hodgsoniae. The sequence goes on from JAPSGF010000005.1 coordinate 3,380,509, forward strand.
AAAAAAAAAAAGCCATTCCTCCAACAGAAATATTCAGGAGTGTTTATGGTCTGCCAGATGATTGGAGTGTAATAAATGTAATTTTGCAAGCTTGTAAAATATCTTGACATTGCCTTAAAGAAACCACAATAAACAATCTGTTTGGATTGCTTTATTTCCATTTCTATATCTTATTAAGCTGGTTTGTAGAAGACATAGCAGAAAAAAAAAGAAAAAGAAAAAAAAACACACACCAAACAGAAATGTACTGATTACAACATTAGAAATAAGTGAAAATAACTTAAAAATAAATTCTGTCGTATGCAACAGTCCATTAAAACAGTGCATACTTCTTTAAGCTTTGCTACAAGCCAGATTCTTATCTCAAATGTGGGCAGAGTGCCCACTGACTTCAATAGGAGCCGCGCATACATATTCTGAAGCAGCATTTGGTCTGGTGCGTTCATTAAGGGCTTCTGAACTTAAGATGTTACTTTGACGTTCCAGAAAAGACCTGTAGTACAGATAAGCTCCTGTTGATTCTCCGTGAAGCTACCTCTATTGCTGTTTGGGGCAAGTCCCAACACAGAGCCTGCTAGTGTTCCCCTCAAGCACGACATGCACCTACAGAATAATGAAGACATTGAACTTTTTGATTGACAGAGCCTTATAGAAATGATGCACAGAAAAGAATAATTATTGCAACACAGTGGCAAACCCCATCTTGGATTGAAATTCCCTTTTCATCCGCAGGCTGAGGAGCATGCCAGGATTACAAACGATTTAGTAAATGGCTATTGCAGATACACAAACATGCTCAGTGTTCTAGGGAGTTAAGTGCTGCAGCTTCAGGCTCAAGAGCCCCAGCAACGCGAGCTTCTGGCAGCTCCAGGTTGTTCAGAGGCAGTGTCTGGAACTGTGGCAGCAGCTGTGCCCTTTTCCCATGTCCATCCACTTAAGGATGGGCTTTGTCACAGGGCAGATCACCATCCTGACAGCCAAGGCCGCTCCAGCTCCAGGCCAACCCACAGTTTTCTTATGGCCCATGGAAACTTCATGGCTTGTTATCCATGTAGGCTCCCCATCAGTGCCCTCTCTTCTTTGCCCCCCAAGCTAGCCTTGAATGACCTTCCTGTGATGGGAAGGACCTCATCCCTAAGAGAGCATTTCCATAGAAACCAAAATACTGCCAAAATTCAGGAACAAATAGAAAGGATTGAGTCATTTTCCATGTTTGTCAACTTTGGCACAATTTGTACTATTCCAATCAGTACTGCCGTTGTTTTCTGAAAAAAGAGATTTTTTTTCTAAGTCTAGGTGCTGAATCTGTTCCCGTGCCCTAATTTGTAAAAGCTTTGCATTGCCTCTATTCTGGTTTTATCTGGGTTACTGCGTCATCTCTCTTTTCCTCTCCCCATCTGGGTAAGGGAGTATTTTATACTTTGGTTTTCTACTAAGCAAATGAATCTTGAACTTAGGCATAGTCCTAACTCCAGACAGGGCTCCCCTGCCAGGGACAGACCACAGTGGTTATGGGAAAGTGAAGGCCACTGTTCACACCCTGGCACATGAAGTTAATCTGAATTCAATGGCGCATGATACTTGAACTAGGAAAGAAGATCTTGAAAAACAAAGAGTCATTTATGTTGGAGAAGGCCACTAAGTTCAACTAGTCCAACCACCAACCCATGACCATCGAACCATTAAACCATGCCACTCAGTGCAACATCTACCCTTTTCTTGAAAATCTACAGGAAAAGCTGAAATATGGGCATTTTTGCCAACATTCTTCCAACAGTGATTACCTCCATAAGAATTTCTAGGTACTTTCTGATGTAGATCACCTGTCTTCACTGTTAGAAGACAGCCAGATCTGAAAATACATTTAAAAGGGAGTACTCAGTAGTAGATTGCTCAGAAGAACAAACAGATGGCATCTACCCATCCATCCTTCTCTGCTTACTGTCTGTGAGAATACTGCAATACAAAGGACTGTGGATTCCCACCCCTGGAGGCATTCAAGGTCAGGTTGGATGCAGCCCTGAACAGCCTTACCTATCGGTTGGCAACCCTGCCCATGGCAGGGGACTGGAACTGGATTTAAGGTCCCTTCCAACCCAAGTCATTCTGTGACTGTAATATCTGTAATTCTATGACTACTCACACAGCCTTAGAGCCCACTCCAGTCCACAGCTATACAGGTGAATCAGCACAGCCCTCCAGGTTAAAACAGCCAACGTTCATTGCAGCTACGGTGCGCCCTATCTCGGTATGATTATACATCTATCTAGGAATTTGTTTCATCCCTGTGCCAGACATTCAGCAACTGCAGAGAGCAACACTGCTTAACTGAATGTTTCCAATGTTAGGTGCTGAAAGACATGATAAAATAAAAATGATCTCTTTCATTTCCCATAGCACCTTATCTTGGAGGGTCTGACATGAGAAGAATACCCTTTCTTATGCTTCTGAGCTTTGTAATCCCAGAGATCAACCTTTACACAAATGGGGAAAAGGAGCTATACAGCACTCCTAAGATTTCACTAAGACTAAACAAAAAGTTTATAGCAGAGGCAGAAGGGAGACACAGTGCTGCAAACTTCTCTTCCATCCTTTAGACCTAATATTACTTTTATTTATGATCCTGCACTCCACAGGTCCTGCTGCTCCTTTGCTGGAGAATGGAAACAATCATTAAAGTTTTTACACCACACCTAAGGCAGATGCAACAAAACCTGACATCAGACAAATGCTTTAGTTGCAGTTTGAGAACAGATTCATTAGAATGGTCCCAAAGATTTGTATCATAAACAAAGCAATAAACAACAGTGAAAATTTGCAGCCTATTAAAACTATTTTGAGAGCCAGGACCTCAGAAGTATCTCAAAAGGTCACATCAGAAGGGCACACCAGCTGCTATCAGCAGATCTTGTAGTTCTGGTCAGTGTCAAATCCATCCCCCAGCAAGTGCCACAAAGCAGCCTGTGAGTGAATCCTGTGAGTGACTCCATGTATTCCAGCTCCCAGTTACTTAATTTGGCAGCTGGCTGACACCACACCTTCTTTCCCCAGCCACATTCATTACTCGAGGCACTGAGGGAGAGCAGGGGTGCAAATGCTGTTGCAAACTTCTTTTTCTGGTATGTGCCTGGAGTGCTGAGCTGGCCAAGGCACAGGGGAGATCCCTCCCCCCCCCAGGGCGAAGGCTATTTCAATCCCTGAGAAGGACCAGGAAAGGAAGCCTGCCATGCAGACCTGGCAGCCATCTCCATTCCAGCTTCCAAAAGCAGAGCATGGAAGAATTCACCTCTTATCAGCAGCCCTGTTCCTCCGTGCAGCTCACCCTGCAGCTTTCCAGGCTGCCTGCTGGAGTGAGAAGGGTGCAGCTCCTGGCACAGGGCTCAGAAAGGTGCGTTCACCCAGGTGCACCCAACCTGGAAGGCTGTGATAGCAATCACAGCCAGGCCCGCTGGTTCTGCCCCAATTTTTTCCAAGTGTATTAAAACCAGGACTTGAAACAGGCTAGCCCAGGCTCTGGCTTCAGCCAGTCCTTACCTGTCACCTGCGGTTTTAGAAATGCCAGCTCCATTGCTGGAAGTCACAGGCATGTTGCTTATTGCACACCTTGTTCTTTCAGCATCCAGAAACAATGAACCATATTGTCTCACTCTTGTTTTTTCATCTTTTTTTTTTTTTTTTTTTTAAACAAACATTTGTCAAAATCTCACACCTCCCTAGGAGTTTTGGATACCCTGGCATAACAGCTCCTGTCACCACTTCAAGTAAGAACTTAGAGGTTTGGGTACACGTAACTGCTTCATACTGCTGAACACACATAATATACCCAAAAATATCACTTGTTATATTATTTACACCACCTCTATAAACTATTAAGGATTCTCTTGAAAAATTTAACATGTAGGAGACTTTTATTTAAGTGTGTTTTCAAAGGATGCCAGTATTTCTCTAAGGCTGGAAATGTGTTGGGAAGGCAGTGTGTTCATTTCATAAAGGCAAGCAAGTCAGCTTATAATGAATTGTGTAGTGTTATAGTTAAATAATAGAGTACTATAATACATGCTTTTGTTTTAAAAACTTTTTAATTTCTAGAAAGCTATGCAATGCCCAAAAGTTACTTACATTTTAATCACAATACAGAACAGTCTGTCTGTTTACTTTAATTATTCATGTTGAGGTTTTCAAGGTTCTTTGTCTTTGTGTTCCCACCCTATGAACTCATCAAGCATTAAAGTTTGGAGTCTTTTTAGCCTGTGTTCCGAATATATTATAGTTGGCATCACACCATAAAACACTTTGGCAGCCAAACAAATAGCTTTACACGAAACCCAACATAATCATGGGCTATTGAAATACACTTCCTGTACATGCCCGGAATTCCCCTAATTAGCGGAGTATTTTCTAATCAGTCCAAAATATATAAAGCCAAAACCACTGTGCTTTTTTCCCTCTTGTCCACCCAGGGAAGTAAACTATTTAATTGCATCAGTTTTAGAGAGCCACCTGTAAGGTGAAGGGAAGCAAAGCACTCAAATCTCTGAATGTATAATTTTTGTCCCATTGACTTCATTTTTATATATTACCTATGTATACCTATATACCTAGCCAAAAGTTTTTTCTGAGTAACCAGGGCTACTCCAAGTGACTGCACTTGCTAAAACTCCCTTTATTAGCTCCCCTTCTGTTTTTATGCAACTTCTTTGCCAGACAGAACTACAATTCCCAGAATGCAACATTCTAGATCACTCTCCCACATGCACCACCTATTTTTTGTTATTTTTTCCTTTTATTGTTGTTCGTTTTTAAGACTAATGAAATTTTCTATTCCAGACATGATGCCAATATTGATACTGGGGAAGGCTTCAACTGTGTAATGATTACTCAGTACTTTACTACCAACAGTGAACATAAATTCACGCAATCATAGAATCATCATAGAAGCATTTGAGTTGGAAGGGACCTTTAAAACCGTATGGTCCTCTGCAACAAACAGGGACACCTACAGCTCCATCAGGTGCTCAGAGCCCTGTCCAGCCTGACCTTGAGGGTCTCCAGGGGAGGGACATCCACCACCTCTCTGGGTAACCTGTGCCAGTGCTTCACCACTCTTAAAAAAATCATTAAAAAAATTTCTTCCTTATGTCCAATCTAAACCTCTCTTCTACTTTAAAACAGTTTCTCCTCCTATCACCACAGACCCTGCTTGAGAGTCTTTCTCCTTTCTTAGAGCTCCCCTTCAGATACTGAGAGGCCGCTCTCATGTTCCCCCTGAGCCTTTTCTCCTCCAGGCTGCACAACCCCAGTTCTCTCAGCCTGTCCTTGCAGGAGAGGTGTTCCATCCATTTGGTGTTCCTCTGGATATACTCCAAAAGGTCTGTGTCTCTCCTGTACTGAGGACTCAACATCTGGATGCAGTGCTCCAGGTGAGGTCTCATGAGCACAGAGTAGAGGGGCAGGATCACCTCTCTGCAGTTCAGTCAGGTTGCCTGTGGCCTGATCCAGCCTGGCCTTGAATATCTCCAGGGACACCATATCCACCACATATCTGAGCAACCTGTCCAGTGCCTCACTAACCTCACTGTAAAAGACCTTTCCTTTATACCCAACCTAAGTTCACCCTCTTTAAGTTTAAAACCGTTTCCCCTTGTCCTATTACCACAGGTCCTGCTGAAGAGTCTGCCCCCTTCTTTCTTATGGCTCCCCTTTAGATACTGGAAGGCCACTATCGATCACCTCAGAGCCTTCTCTTCTCCAGGCACATCTTTTCGGTAGGGCTATCTCTATCACTGCATGCCTCAGCTTGTACTGATAGTGAGAGTTGTCTGAGCCCAGGTGCAAGACCTTGCACTTGGATTTGTTGAACCTCATGAGGTTCACCTGGGCCCACTGCTCAGCCTTTCTAGGTCACTCTGATTGGTCTCCCATCCCTTGAGTGTGTCAGCTGCACCACGCAGCTTGGTGTTATCCAGAAACTTGCTGAGGGTGCACTTAATCCCACTGTCAGTGTCACTGATGAAGATATTAAAGAACTTTGCTACCAGCAGTGACCCTTAGGGAACGCCACTCATCACTGACCTCCATTTGGACATTAACCCATTGACCACCACTCTCTGGGTTTGATCTTCACAATCAGTTCCTTATCCATCAAGCAGCCCACTCATCAAATCCACATCTTTCCAATTTGGAGAGAAGGATGTTCTGGGGCACCATGCTGAAGGCTGTATTGAAATCAGTACAGATGATATTCATGACTCTTCTCTTGTCCACTGATGCAGTTACACCATCATAGAAAGCCACTCAGTCAGTCAGGCAAGTTTCCCATGCAAAACACATAGCTCCAGCTTAGAAGCATTTTGTGGTTTTCAGCACAGAAAATAATGTGCATATATATATATATATATATATATACACACCCAACCACATGCCCTTAGTGACCAATCATGCATTAGTGACCAATCATGCAGAATAAACAGCAGATACTGATAAACTCTGATTTCAAGGTAAGCGCAGCCCATAGTTTGGAATGTATTCAAATAAATCTTTTCTTATATAGAACAAATGTTGAAGGTCAAAAACTACACATAGATAACTCACAAACGCCAAAAGAGAGAGAAGTGTACATTAATGTGTTCATTATAAATAAACCACCTCCTTCATTGATTAGATACAGATCTTCTAATAAAACACTTCATAAGTTTTCAAAAGAAGAGAAATAGATTGTGAAAATGAAGAGGAAAATAACATTTCATCATTATTGTGAACAGTACTAAAGTTTGAGAATCTAAAACACAATGGAAAAATAGATTCAGCTTCCTACAACAATTTCCACAGTATGAAACTGTGGACTAGTCTTTGAACATAAGTATTGACTTAGATGACGCATAATCCAGCTTATTTTAACACTGATTTATGGCCTCAATTATTGAGTTCTACATCAATCAAGAAATTAATATTTCAGTCTCAACAACCTTTCACATTTTCCACAATATAACTTGTCACCGTTAATCTCTAGCCTTGATGTTAAACATCTCCTTACTATCAAACTGTAAGTACAACATGGACAGTATTTTCTGGGCTGTTGGAAGGAATGACCGAATACTGAATAGATTGAAAATTTTGATTTATCTTGTCTACAATTTTCAATTGTGTGCAGTGATTTATATACCAGAGAAGGTTCTTTGATTAGCTTGCCATAGTCTAGAAAGGATAAACATTATGGGCATTAAAATTTCAATGTGAATGTTATCTCTGCAGTAAGCACAATAGTGACATCTTGTGCCTATCAATACATGTATTAACTGAAGTTCTGACACTCCTCAGAAGAGATTTACCTCTAGAGCTTTGAGGTTTGAGCAATCAATACATAACCTACTTTGATGCCGTACACACACCAAAACTACATTAAAAGAACATTAGGGCTTGCTTTAAGTTGACAACAGCCAGGAAATGCAGAGCTAAAGGCTAAAACCCTACCTGTAACCAATCCTAGCATAATTTCAGATTCTGTAAGCAATGTGTGAATTTGCACCCAGTAGCCAGCTAGACCAAGACTTCAGAAAGTGCCCCAGTTTAGTAGGCTTGAGCTGTGATACATACAAGGTCCAGTGGTTTTTAAAAATACTTTAACACTCTTCCAGAATGTGTAAATGAAAAAGATCTGTGACGTCTTCTTGAGAAAAAGACATTCACTCCAGCTCTGCTTTGCCTAACTTTGCAAAGCAGCAGTTCGGACCCTTTGCCTTATTTCTGCTGCAGGTAAATCTGCTCCTCTGCAGTCCAGTCCAGGATGGACTTGGGTAGAACAGAGGTGCACTCATTTAAGTGTCCTAAGAAATACAAATATACCCTGTGAACACAGTACATAAAAGTTTTGGTCTTAAAGAGCATTAAATTCAAGGAATGTCAGTTTTAGCAGATATATATGAGCTCTACTTACTTGGAATCTCAAGTCGTTCATTTTGTATTAAAACTTTCTAATACAAATTCCATCATCTCCTCTTATTTGGGCAAAAGCCCCAAGCGTCCCCTGCCCTGCAGGTTTCTCCTGTGATCTAAATGATCCAAGCAGTGTATGTGAAAGGAGCTTATAAGCAGGAAGGAACCAATTTTTTATGCAGACCCGACGATGATAGGACAAGAGGGAGCAACTTTAAAACAGAGGAAATTTAGATTAGACATTATGAAAAAATTCTTTGCTCAAAGGGAGGGGTGAGGCACTGACACAGACTGCCCAGAGAAGCTTCAGATGCTCCATTCCTGGAGGTGTTCAACGCCGGGTTGGATGGGGCCCTGGGCAGCTGGGTCTGGTGAGTGGCAACCACCTCATTGCAGGGAGTTGGAGCTCAGTGGTCTTTAAGGTCCCTTCCAATCCAAGTCATTCTATGGTGATTTTGTGATTCTATGATACATTCCACAGGGGACTCCTTGCCCAGCCTTGAATGACCCTCTGGGCAAAACTTGGAAGCTATTTAGCAGAATGCTTATATTTATTGCACCTTAGCACAGGGAAATGGAGATAAACATTATAAGGACCACAGGACTCAGTAATTTATGACACAATTAATGCATTTGAAATTAACCAGAAAAGCTGTTGTTTTTTTGTTGTTGTGAAAATATACATTGAGCCATTTGTGTTTTCATCAAATTAGGGTTGCCAACTAAGAACTGCTTGCAGGCGCTTGAAGGGCACCCTAAGACTTTAAGAGCACGGGCTTGAAGTAAAATTAACTTGGAAGGAACAATGCAAAGATGTGCATAACTTCTGGCTTCTCAAGAATAAAAACAGAAAAACCTTCTGCCAACACCACAGAATCAATATAGAAAGTCAATGGGTCCCATTGCAGATCCTATAAATGCTCTTCTCCAGAAAACACCACTTGAAGTGTTACTTGCTGAATCCTCAGCTTTTATTCTTCTTCTACCTAGGGAAGCAAGGTGAGTTTTATGTGATTTGGTGTGATTACAGCCCATGCTAGTAAAGCTGTGAACCAGTCATGACAGCAGATGTTCACATAACCAAAGTGTTTACCACTGCATGCAATAAGGGAATGCATCCTCACCTCATAAATCCTCAGTTTTAAAGAACTTCCATTCCCAAGCTTCTCCAACAGAGATAACTTAGGCAATATTACTAAAATTGACATTTAACATTTATACAAACTGAAAGAAGATTAAAAACATTTCCCAAGTCTACAAACTGAAATTTATATTCTTCTTACATTAATATGTACTTTCTACCTTCATACCTCACCTGCACTAACATATGAGGAAGATAAATGAGAGGATGGGTGGTTTGGGCTTGGATTCATTCGATTGTGTATCTCAGACCTAATTGCAGGTCTGCATTGCAGTCCTTTAATACTTTTGTACAGAGCATGCATAATCAGCAGACTTGGATGATTCTGCTAATACCACAGTTAAATGCCTTGAGCAAATACTCTACTATAATTTTGCACCAATTTGAAAATATCCATTTAAATGTTAAATGAAGAGGAACTAATCAATAAAAACATGCATAGAGTCTCTGAGGAAGTATACTGAAAAAGACAACAATAATCTGCCATTAACATGCAAATAAAGACACAGCAGGAAACAAGAACAGTATTGACTTCTCTGTCATACTTCAGGAAGAATGTTTTACTAAAATTTGGGCCAAATTCAACTTTGATTGAAACCATTCCAAACACAGACCAGCTCACGATGGCACAGTGGAGAAAGGAACAGATATTCCAAACACTGGAAGCATGCACACAGCTACTGATACTGTTGATCAGCACAACTGGCCCTACCGTATGTATTTGATGTAAGGCACTGTACAATTATTTTTAATTAGACTGCCTAAAGAAATTAGTTTATGAGATTACGCATAAATGGAGAGAAAGGAAGAAGTAACATAATGCACAGGAAAAGAACTTAAGCTGGCCATGAGCACTTTTTTTTTCCATCTAGCTAGTTCTTTTTTGTGCTAACATAAACATAGCTATACATCTATAGCCTTGCACATAAATCTCATGAGCTAGTTCCATGAAAATGCTCAGCAGAAACTGATACTAAATAAGGGATACAGGCAAAAAGAGGATTTCTCCTGAGGTCTAGATTGCTAGATGCTTTGACAACAGTTCATCCTCAAAATCCAGAATCTACAAACTCTTTCTGCCACAGGATAACATTCAGGTTCCCTGTTTCACCACTCAGCTTCAACTAAACTACTGCCAACCTATTGCCATTGAAGTGAAAAAAATAGCCCATTCAAGAGTCAAAACATACAACTGGAAATTCACTGTTAATCAATACTGGTTTGTGCTATGAATACCCAAACAGCCTGGAACAGTCAGATATTCCTGGAAAGTAAAGATTTCACATTCAATAAGATGGAAAAGTGTCTTCTAATTCAAAATGATGAGTATTTTTCCAAACTCCAGTATCTCATCTTACTGGCAGTGGTGCAACTTCCCTAGCGTACATCGTGCTGACAGTGGAAAAGAAAAAAAACTCAATGTACTTCTCTTTGTTATTCCTAACACTGCCACTGACTGTCATCTATAGGCTGTAGAGAGCTTTATTTTATTTTTTTTAATTTGCCTTGAGAGCCTACACAGGAGGTTGCTACCGTTTCAGTCCTCAGGACTGACTATCCTTCCCTCCAGCTCTTCAGAACCAGCACAGAGGAAGGTAAAATTTAAACAAATATCTGAAAAACACATTCAGTAACAGATATTCATGGTGAACCAAACCAGTCACCCCTGGAAGTGGCTAGAGAAAGCTGAAGGCTTATTCAGCTGAGATGCTCCACCTAAGAGAGAAAATGGACTCCATTACAGCAAATAACCTTTTGTGACAATGGCACGAACAAGCTCACCCTCCTGGTTCCTTTTCCCCTCTTGCAAGGTGGTGCAAAGATAAAAGTTAAACCAGTAGAGTTTCTTTGCCAAAGCTTCTTTGCATTCATTTTAGCAATAAATTGTTTTCTTCAAGAGCTAACAGTCATCCTCAGGATTGTGCTGTATATTAACTTCAGAAATAATTGTGAACCTTAAGGACAAAATCCAGAGCCTCCTAATTATGTCACTCAGGGGAATATCTTTTCTGACTTTGGAACCTGGCTATTTTTTCTGCAGTCAGGTAACTGCTAGTAGGTCTGGACACTGGATAGAGCTCTGTCCTCTGTGGAGCATTAACAAAAGCAGAGCAAATAGGTAGGCACCCACAGATGCTGCAAAACAAGTAGACTCCTTATTTCTTTTCACATTTCTTTATAAAAGCCGGGCACAGCCTCCCTAATCATGGCCTTAAACAAAACCTCTCTAGTTACACAGTGGTCTAGCAATTGCCACCTTGTTAATCTGTTTGACAAACCTTGCTTAAGACACCCAGTCCATCTCATACACCTAACCACGGTGAAACCTTTAAATTTAGCTTGAGAATAAAATATTGAATGCAGTTCCTATTTATACACTTCTGTGTCCACAGTGGGGGGGGAGGGGGGAGGAAAATCACCTGATGAATCAGACAAAAGGAGCACTGGCATTGGCCCATGCTCTGATCTCACTCAAACCAGCCTGCTGCCTGATTAATGACTCGTGATATCATAGTCTGTGAGAAGGCATACATAAGAATAGCACTAGACACCATCAGGCTGACTCTGTCTAAACCTGGAAAGAGAAAAATAAAGGGTTATGGTACAGGTTCTGATACAGGAAGAAGAAAATGTATCAAGGTAGCTGGATTGTTGGAGGGCTATTTCTTTCAATAAAGATATATTGTAAAAGTAGACCTTTTCCCAAACTGCAGAAGATTTCTGTAAAAGTGCTTTAAACCATTAGTAGTTACTGGAAAAACAAAGGGTATTTTTAATCTGAAGAAGTTATTGTAGACGGCACCTTTTAAGATTGCTTTGTGCTCTGCTTACAAACTGGCAAAAGGAATATCCATGTTTTCTTTGAGAAAAATGTATCTTAGAGCTATCTGAAAATGAAAACCAATGTGCCAGGGGAGAAGGATATTTCAAGGTCAGAGCTGGGCAGATGAGACTCATTTCTGTCTTTTATGATGAATTTCTTAATCATTTTCAAATATGGTATCTGATACATATTTCTAGTGTTTTCATGAAACCCTTCTGGCCCTTAGAGTTGTAAGAGACTTTGAAGAGAAGAGAGAGGTATTTTCTATTTAAATTACGGGACTAGGCCTCAGGCTTGCATTTATCCCTGATTTGTCCACAGATTTCAGAACTTACTTCAGAGAAATATTTCCTCCCCCATATCTCAAAGTTCCAGCTGCAAAATACAAATAATAAAATAGATTTGCTCTATGTTAATTAAAATATATATTAGGTGCACAGATATTTGATCTTGGTTATATCATAGTCTCAAGGCCCTCATCAGTGCTTAGTATTAAGCTTTCTCAATAACAGGTCATGATCTCCTGGACAGATCCCCCAACACTGAAGGTCTTAGGGAGGGAGCAGGTATCCCTTTTACTGTAAGTGGCAAGGAAAGGCACATAAAAGGTATGTGGAGAACATCCTGGGAATTGAAATACCCCTAGGTCTCACTGACTGCTGCTGTCTCCACTCTGGCCACTTGGGAAATGAAACTATCAGACATAAATAATAGCTTGAAGGAACCCACCAAGTATCTAGAAAAGGGATGTTCGGTGATTGGATTTTGAGGAGTTTCGTGGGTGTCTACCTCTTTTTCCTAAAAATTATGGAGCTAACATGAGTAAGAAAGGATCTCCTGAATCCTTCTTGAAACCCTTCACAGAAATTGTTGTGTTTGGTAATTAACACTGTAAGGAAATCCCTACAATATTTCATACGTTATCCAGTTAAAGCAATGAAGAAGATACTGTCTTCCATGAAAGTGGAATAAGAACAAAACAGATCAAATGGAATAAACTGTGGAATGAGGGCCATCATTTTCCTGCATATGAGAACAATTACAGGCTTAAACTCCTTGTGTATTAATATAAACACACTAAAGATACATTTAAACCCACCAACGAGGTAATATCTTTCCTTAAAACTAACCAACTTCCAGGGATTGATTTTTAAAATCGAGATACCAGTTTATAGCACCATTTTTCTAAGTGATTCTCTGCACTAGAGTATAATTTAGATGATGGGTTCCTCTCAATTACTGTCCATTAGAAGACAGGAAAACATTAAGTTCAGGTGAGGATTATGAGAATTATGGATTACCTTTTAAATGAAGAGATTGTAAGTGAAAACTGCTTTTTAACATGTTCATTTCTGATGTTGTGTAGCAGAATTTTGAGCAAAATACTTTACCTAAAAGAATAACTTTTAAAATAAAAGCATCTGCAATAGACAAGACAGCAAATTAGAAGTGCAAAGGGCCCCAAATAGCAAAAATGGCAAAGTATTTCCCCTGATTTTAAAAGGTCCCTGCACCATAAGTTAGCTAGTGGCCGGTACGTGGTGCAGGTGTTGTGAGCATGCAGATGGGAAAGAACATTGAGACAGCACAAGTCTCACCACTGGGGTAGCACCTTCCAGAAACACACTAGTGCTTCAAACAATTTTTCTATGAGCCAACACAGAAGATGAAGGCTTTTACCTGAATAAGTTGAGACTAATTCAGAAACATAACATGACAGTTTGGGGCTTGAAAAACAAGTTTGGTTAAAATTAACTTCATGATTCTTTCAGACTGACTTATTTATTAAGTTATTTGTTTATTTGTAGGACAGCTTAATAAGAGACATCATTTTTTTTCCCCTTAAATCATCCCAGTACTATTAGAGAATAAAATCTTCCTCCCTCTGTGGAGATTCATGTGGAAGCGAGAGAGGATGAACCTTTCACATGACACAAAAACAATTGCTGTACAGCTGCTGCTATGACCCTCAGGCTACACTAGAGTCATGGCACACATCCTTTCCCCTATAGAGATCTTTTGGTTAATGTATCCATTCAGTTTACAGCCCAAGTATAAATCCTATTTTATGCCAACTTATTAAGAATTTCCTAGTAGGCTGGTATCTATCTGTACATCCTGCATATCCCCATACAATAAAATGTCTGCACTTCAGCCCTATCTGATACTACATGAAATTCCAGAAATTTTTATGATGAAATCTTTGTCTTCGTAATGTTATTGATAAAAATTCTTAGGCCAGGAAATTACCATAAGTCCCTTTCTTTGCTTGATATATCTGGAAAGAATGAATTTGTTCACCTACGTAATAATTTCATTAATATTCAACAGTTAACATTCAACAGCTCTCAGAACAGATATGTAATACAAAATATTCCCAGGAATAAAAAGAAGACAAAAGAGATTCCTTTACAGATGTCTGTGAACACTCAGTCAGCCATCAGTATTGTCCATGATTTGTACTCTTATGGCACTTCCAAGAAAAGCCTTCTACCAAGATGAGTCAAGCCCCTCATCACACAACTAGGAAGGCAACAGAGCTCTCAACTCCTCGCACTGAATATAAAAGCATATTACAGAGAAAGGAGAAGTCCTGATGCAGAAATACTGACATCTCTCACAAAAGATGATGATTGAATTTTTACTCAAATGGAAATAGGAATTGAGCTCAGTTCCTTTCCTTTTTATGTTTTCTTTTACCTTCTGAAACTGGGGCTCTTCCACTCCTCTTTTTGGCTCTACTCCAGCACCTACACATGCAACAGGAATTGATGACAATAAAATATACTGGTATTGAAAATCTACTTATCATTAATAAGGTAGGTGAGTCATTACTTTTTCAATATGATGTTAACATGGGAATAAAGATAGCTTTCATTGCTATGGGTCTTTTATTTGTTTACTGAGGATCTCTGTTTTTCTTGCCAATGGTTTAAATCTGTAAGAAAATGAGATCATCACAAACAGTGCTGCAGTGACACCAGTCTGACCCCTGTACATTCCACTCCATGACAGTTTTTCCATTCTTCTAAATTGGAATAGGATCAACCCCACTGTAAATCACTGGAAACTTCCAACTTCCTGTTGCTATTTCACAGCGTTGGATTAGGACTCCTTCATAACTATACAATCCTCTAAGGATTCATGTGTGCTAGATGTAGATTTATTTAATGTCTTTACACAAAAGGTAGTGAATGGAAAGTCCGTGGCAATGCTACATGATGTTCCAGGTTGGAGATTTGCACAGCTACAAAGCAGTCTCTTCCCCTTTTCCTACATCCCAGTGCTCATTAAATATGTATTTAGAGAGTGGTAGTAAAGCATACTGAAACCATGAACACACTGGGATGGAGATGATAAACCAAACATCATCCAAATATACTTCAGTGATTGACCATGAAATGACAACATTCTACCAAACTAAAACTGGAATATTCATTTATCCAGTCTTATGTCTTGAAGTAGTTTCTCAAATCTGTGCTTTTGTTAGAGAGACTTCTGTTTACTGAGTCCTCACAACTACAAATGTCTTCAGTCTTTTTTATGTACTCTGGCTTTAAGGCTGTCCAAGATCAAAAACATGAAGACTTTTTGAATTGTGGGATTTGTTTTTACTTTGCAATAGAAAGAAGATGCAAGCATAATAAGACTTACAGTTTGAAAGTGAGAGGTAAGACATTCTAAAGCAGCCTATGGCTGAATAAAGCAGGTCCTTCACTGGGATGTTCCCAAAATCTACCTGGATAAATGCTATTTTTCCTATCCTCATCCAGATAAATTTGATGAGGAAGCTACTGTTTCTGCTCCTTATGTAAAGCTGATACTTGTTATAGAATACATGGGCAAGTATGTTGAAAACTTGAAGAGAAAACTCCCAGGCTATATTTGAAATGAAGAAGCTGAATGTCTTGCAAAAGCCATACATCATAAATTGTGCCTCTAAAATTGATACTTGCTTTTTCTTCTGCTAGAAACCTAAAAATTCCTTCCTTCTACCAGTTTGCAGGAAACATCTCATTAATGCCACTCTTCCTTGGAATCTCTTAAATAGGTATTTTTCATTAAAATTCTAATTCTTGATAAACTGAAAGCAAGATCTGGTGACAAAGAGGTTATAATTAATCTAGCAAGAGCAGTCAGAGAAATCCATGTAATTGAAGGCGAATGTATGAATGAGGGGACTAATGCTACAGAACTTCCAAAGTCTTTTCTGTGGAATTAATACTACAGAGACCCATAAAAGATTAATCAGGATAAGCAATCAATAACTTCTCAAGTGCTAATAAGCACTGCCATGTTCCATGATATGTTGAGCAGTTTATCATGTTTAACCATATGAAGATTTATAGAAAATCCATTGTTAAAACCAAAGGATGAGGTAATGCACCACTTAGTAAATGAAGTGCAATTAAAATTTATGCTTGATATTACACATTCAAAAGATCTGTAAAAATCATCTTGATTTCCTCTTTTTAAAGAAAAGAAATTAAGGTACAAGTTGCAGTGTTCAGTAGTAGTCCTGGGATAGCAGTGAAGACAGCAACAATATTCTTCAAGTTAATATCTTCTTTCAAGGGAAAGGTGATGAAATTGCCTTAAAAACTGTTAAGCTTTCTTCTCACTTCATTTTACTCAGTGATCCAACTTTGCCTGAAAATTTTGTAAGTTAAATAGAATACCTATTAGGAACATAAAGGTCTCTGCAATCCATCAATCTGATAGATTTGCAGGTCAGATGAGTGAATGACTTAATGGCCAATTAATAGTCCATAAACTACAGGTCTTGACCTTAGGGTCACTGTGACAGAACTCCACACTAGAGCATATTATTAATTAAAACCACCAAGTTATGTATTTAGTAAATCAATTATTTAACAATATTAAGATCTCTCAAATGTACTGACATTATTTGTTATTTATTTGCGTGTCAGTTGGAAGCAAATATATTCTCAATACTATACCATAAGCATCCTTAGTATGTTTAACAAAGTTACAGCACCAGGATGTATACTAGTGTCATTCTTTTATAAGTAACTATTGCTTGTTTAGGGAAATACTTTGAAGTTAGAGATTCCCTTCCAAAACTCAGAAAAAAATTTAATTCACAAATTTTTATATCGTAGATATTTCAAACAAACAAACAAACAAAAAGCTTAAGATCCTGTCTGCTTCCTTGATAAATTGCTTGATCTTAAAAGGTTTGAATTCTCTCTAAGTACATCACCCTGCCCTTGCGTTGTCCTATGCCATATATTTTTTATATCTACCTGTATACACATAAACGTATGCCAAATCATTTCCTTGCTCTCTATTACGGTCATTCCTAAAGTCCAGCTGGTTCCTGTTTTCCTATGGCATACAGATAATGATAAAGTAGAGAAATTAAGCAATTTATACGTTGTCTTGATGAGTGTACAAAATAACATCAGACCTCAGCAAGAAAGAGGCAGGTTTTCAAAATATTGAGTGAGGTATATTCAAGACAGCTCTGTCAAGACAGCCCTTTCAAGACACAAGTTAAGACAGATGGCTGTCACCTGGTAGGGCTGAGGACAGTCACATGCCTGACAGGAGCTGCATGCAGAGAAGGGTCAGGCTTAGGTGTGTGTGGGCACACAAGACTAGGATGAATTGGATCTCAGCCTCTGACAACTGCAGAGAATGCTTAGTTACATGTACTCATCCTATTTCAGAAGTGAAACTCTTATTTCATCACTATTGCTCACAAGGAGTGCATTTACCTGTCCAGATGCACAGGCTTTCAGTTCACCTCTGGAGTTATCTGTGACTCTCCCTTACCACGGGACACTGAAGTTCCTACCTTCTGCTGTTCTGAATCACACATTAATCAGATGCCTTAAATAAATATGTGATTTACTTCCTTCTACGAACAGTAAATTAACCAGAAAAATGTATCACTATAAATTAAATCATTGTGATAGATACATACAATTGAGGGTTTATAGCACCTAATTAATTACGTAGCATATTCATCTACAATTAGCAAATAAGCTCTCAACTCTTGGCATCGGTACTGTAAAGTACATAAGGCATGACTATGCAGTTACAACAAAGTGTGGCTCTTTTTTGTGGTAGTTTCTTTGGGGAAAAGTATTCACTCTAACCTAGATTTGAAAATTGCTCTGACTCACCTGAAATAACATTTTTCAAAACAAATTCAGAAGGATTATTAAGTTTATATTGGAGACATACTTTGCTGGGACATCATTCTTTCTGTGTTTTGGTTTTTTTTTTACTAAAATTAGCTGGTTGTTTTTAACAGCTTAGCTTCAGATTGGTACAAATCCTCCACCACCACCTGTAATTGCAAATATACTACCCACTTCAGGAAGAAAGCGTTCCAGAAACATTTCAAGCTAAGGCAAGTTTGTTTGCAAAGTGGGACTGTCTCCTTCTCTGATATGAGTAGTACAAGTGTAATGTTCCATACTGCATCACTCTGCCTGACACATAAGTTATCTCCATTTTCAGTAGTGATACCTTATCAGTAGACCCTGGCTGAGCTGGACTAGGATCTCTTAACAGCTGTGATCACACTGACTGGAAAAAAAATGCTGTTAAATACCATACAACACTTCCATTATTCAGCACAGAGCTGATTTAACTGCCTCTGATGTTATCCTCCTTTTAAGTCAAGCATAATATTTTCTGTAATACCAGCTTCTTAGTATAACCTTCCTACTCAGTCATCACATTCAAACCAAGGTACCACCTAAAGTTATAGTGCCAAAACAAAAAGCTATCCCTATTTAATTCATAATTTGTAAGCCATACATAAGGGTGGAAGCCAACAACACACTTCCTTGCTAAGTCAAAGCTAAAATCACTCTTGAATACCATGCAATCATCAATCATCAACACAAAAAAGAAATCCAGTGATGTTAATGTGTCATGCTGGATGCATGACCTGCAGACAAAATGCTGCCTTCAGAGCAACAAGCATTACCAATGATAAACACGTTCCTTCCTGGCATCTCTAAGGCATAGGGTTTACTGAGTTTATAATGATAGTCTTAATGTATTATTATATTAAATGTTTCGGGCACTTTTACTTACCTTTCAGAATTAAAGATTAATCAATGCCATGATTGTGGACATCTAAACAAAATGTATTGATCTAATTCATTTTTAAAAACAAGACACTATATTGTACTTCAAGATATCATATTTTAAGGCAAGCTTATTGATCATATTTTGAGAACTTCTGATATCCAATCGAGGTTTAAGATACAGAGTAAGTGTAAGATTTTCATTATGATGATGTGTCTGCAGAAGCTAACATCTCATGTATTGACAGGCTTTGTTTGTGCAGAGAGCTGTTATTCCTATTATAAGTAAAGACTCATCCTAAGAAATATTCCCCATTTTAGTGTTTTCCCATTTAAGTGATTGCTCTGGACCTGCACATACGTTCTGGATGCAAGGAAAAGGTCCTAAAAACTGAGAGCAGGCTCATAGATTTCATGTTATAGATAACCCTATACTGCAAATCTGCAGAATCTTGTTATATTCCTGGGAGTTATCTCACTGAATCCAGCTACTGACCTTCTTATTTAGAACTGTTAACTTTTTCAAATCATGAGTGACACAGTTTTTGCTCCTCTAATGCTTGAGGCAATGTTGGAGTAGGTGTGTACTAGAGGATACATCTCTTGGAGGCATTAAGCAACAAGTGGTGGCATTAAGCAACATCTCTGGTGCTATTTTCAAGATTTACAGCTCCACATTTCTCAGCCCTGAATGTTCATAGAGCAGAGAATGGAACTGTTAAAAAAAAAATAACATCTCACAACTATGTTCATCAATACCAAACTCTTATTTCTGCATTTTCCCTTTTCTCTGTGTATTTCTGTATAGATGATCAGAAATTAAGCCATATATTCCAACCGCTATCAATTGAAAACCAAATGCTAAATACACATACAGAGGGCGCGCTGGAAACATGCCAGTTACACAGTAGTTTGCTGAAATGGGAATAGACTGAGTTATAAGAAAGGAATGAATAATTTCTGGATACTGCTGGGAACCAGCTTGGTAAGATGATCTCAAAGAAGATGGCACATACCCGAAAACCACTCCCCTGTTCATGCATTCCACAGTGCTGCTCTCCAGCATTACTGACATTGAAGGCACTGAAGTATCTTTCCTAAGTAACAAATGTTATGTAAATAAAAACACACATAAATAAATTACAGAGCTCCGGGCAAAAAATAGCTTATACTACAGTACCATAAATTATAAAGACTGAAATTGCTACAGCCTATAACATTTTAGAACATAACTGTGCTGATAAATGTGTGTGATAAGGCTGAGTAAGTCTTACTTATTTTCAGAGTAGAGTAAATCAGTTGATTTAAGTAAATGTAATTATAGAAGTAAGGTATTATGATGAAGTCATCAAAAAGTCACTGACTTTCTCACAGTCCTTTTATAATTACAAGAAAGAGGAATGTAAATAAAATCTGTGTAAGATGCTAAAAAATACATGGGGAACACAAAAGATACTCAACTCCCACACTTCCTTTGAGAACCTTTTTTTTCCTAGCTATTTTTAAAGAAATCAATACATTATTTTCAGAAGAAATAAGTCAATGATGTCCTTTTATAAACTGTGCACTTTATTCTAGATCATTTCCTGACATGGAAATTTAGATTAAATATAAAGTCTAGTTGCACGTATCATAAACACAGAACCTTACTTTGTGAAACGAAACAAAAAATCCAGCCCTTTCTGCCTAGATATGGGGTTTCTCAAACTGTTTGCTGATTCATCAAAAAAGAATTGAGGGAAATTAAAAAGAAACTAAAGTTCTAGAGGATTGAAAATTGTGATTAAGATTCAACTTGTTACTGCTTCAAAGGAAAATATAAATTAATTAAACAATTTTAAAAACAAAATTCAAAACGCAGACTGTCATCCACTTTTCCCTAAGAGTCAATTACATCTGTTACAAATACCAATCACTTTGCTCCCGTATCTGCAGACAATTAGCATAGTAGCAACTGCTTGGTGCAGTAAATGTCTCTCAGAAATCTTTAGGAAAGGCAGAACTGATAAAAAACAGTGACATTTCCCAGTTTGCATTCTGAAGTTCTTCTTTTGATTTTCTCTCAGACAATTTCCTTCAGGTTAATTATCTGTCGGTCTGAAACAACCTCCTCTCCTAGCCAAAAGGTCTCGCTTCACCTTCTACAGATCCTGTTAGAGCTAGGATGTCTATATTTTTATTGTATCGTTAATCCTCAAGTATCACACCTCAGCAGGCAAATCGTCTTTGGTTAAGGGCATTTAATTAAAATTCTTATGACCCAATATGAATAGTACCACGTTTCTTTTCCTTGATACTTCTCTAATGACACCAGACTTCTTCTTTTCGAAATCCCCATCATTTTCCCTTATGGAGTCCTCATATCCAGACCTTGAAGCTTCTCCATATTCTAGATCTCCATCTGTGCCTGTATTTATCATCCTTACCACCTAAGACTTAATTTTCTAACTTCCATAATACATTCTTGTTCTTCTCAATCCTTCCAGCTCATTGGACTTGAAACTCAGCTCCCCACAACTCCTCTTTCAGTACGTATCCTCAAATCCCCCACATCTATGTTTCTTCTTTCTTTCAAAGCTTTCTTTCAAAGTCACATCTCTACTTTCATCTCCTCCTACACTCTCTAGCTCTGGCAAATCTATGCTTCTCACCACCTTTCATGTATATTCCTTACTTTCTACCACCCAATTTGTCTGGAACAAAGTCAATTATTTACCAAATTCTATCCCTCTCCTTCTTCATCTGAAAAATAAAAACTTCACCATTACTAGAAATATAAGCCGTTCACGTGAGTGAAGGCACATAGTATGGGTCTATCTTGCCTTACCCATAACATGCTATTGAATTTTGGATAAGTATCTACAGTTGATGTAGTCTTAAATAGGGTAAACCATAGTCATAGAATGACTTGGGTTGGAACAGATCTTAAAGATCATCCAGTTCCAACTTCTCTGCCATGGAAAGCTTTGCTGCTCACAAGATCAGGCTGCCCATGGCCCAGTCCAATCAGGCCTTCAGCATCTGTGGTGATGAAGCATCCACAGCTTCTTGGCAGCCTGTGCCAATACCTCACCATATTCTGAGTACAGAATTTCCTGATAATGTCTAACCTAAATTTCCATTATTTTAATTTAAAACCTTTCTCTTTTGTCCTATCACTGTCAGGCTGGGTAAAAAGTCAGTGTCTCATTTATAAGCTCCCTTTAAACATGGAAAAGCTGCAATGACGTCTCCCCAAAGCCCTCTGTTCTCCCTACTGAACAAGCCCAGCACCCAAATAACAAAGTCTTTTTCCCAGAAATTTTAATTTTGAGAATAAAATCTTATACAAAAATAAATTATCAACACTGTCTTAACGTGAATGAATAGGGTCCCTTAAATCCTTTTCAAAATTTAGAAGCAGATAAAGTGAAAATTGACTTTCACAAAATCCCTTATCACAGATAATATTTTTACGCACTCATATTTGTAAAAATGAACCCATAATTATCCCTAATAATTTACCATTGGAGAAACAGAAGAATGCTTTAGGTATTCCAAATTCATTGAACACATGATATTTGGTAGATTTTTGGAGCTTTCTGCAGTCATCATGCATGTGGTAATACCAAGAAGTTTTCCTAAGGGTTTGATATTAGTTCAAAACTCAGAGCTTTGATTGCCATCCAGACTAAAAGCATTTTGTAAGCGTGCCAAATTAATAAAAATGCCTCCTTGATACAGTTCACCTGGCCTTGTATTACCTGTCTATTCCAATTCACAGCAGAAGAACAATGCAATTTCAAATCCAGAATTCAGAAGTCATTTCACTCTTGTTGGGAACACTCATGTATCTATACTACATAAAAACCATGAAACTAGAGTAACAAGTAGCTCCTCTGCTGTAGTGTAAGCTTATCTATGCAGGCAGTAGTTTGTTTTGTACTAGGTCTAACTGTAAGCACATTGTAGATTCCATATTTCTCATCAGTGAGTCCAAAATTTTCCTTTTAACTATTATGTTTTAACATTTCATATTAACATAACATAAACTCATTTGCGGATTTTGCACCAGAACAGTTTTATTTATTCATTTATTTAAATCAAGAATGTTTTTTAGAAAGCACGTATTTTAATGGCAGTCCTTCTGTCTTGAGAGATATCTCATTATTTACTATTAAGAAAAATGAACAGTACGTGAAAATGCAAATACATAAAAACACATAAGGACCATCTATCTTTAAAAGGAAGCAAAGGAGACTAAGTTAATAAATAATAGGCTAACACTGGCCAATCTAAAAATATGTCTGCAGAAGAAATCAGTTCAAAGGCAATGTGGTTTGTTGGTTTACTTTAGAGAAGGGAGAAGAGAGAAGTGAACTAAATTTTAAAGACAGAGAAAATCTCACACCATAAAGTCCATCAAAATTCAAATATTGGCTGAACCTAGATGTGCCACTGATAACTTCATTTCATGAGTATATTAAATATCTAAATCATTAGTGTATAACACAGTACCAGAGCCTCAAACCCCAAAATTCTGCAATGTCCTCATCCTTAAAACCACCAGCTCCAAAGAAAGAAAGAATAGAAACCATGGTAAAGCACTCTCAGAACTGCAACTGAATCAAAATCACTTCCAGAACCACAAGCCTTGATACTACAGTGCACATTGTTAGTATCTCATATACATTCTTGATCTTTTATAACTAGGTGTAGCAACTCCACTCAGTCAAATGCCTTTTCAGGTATATTTTACAAATCAGATACCTGATTGCAACTCCATTATTTCTGCAGAAAATCTGACCTAGTATCAAGCAAGTTTCTTCAACATATATCCAAAGATAATGCTTTCAACTTTGTATGGTGGTAATCTGGTATTAATCTTACTACATATAATGAAGAAACAGTAGCATGCTATCAGGACACTTCATGCTATTGTAGAGATACAAATCTATTTCAACTTCCATCTTATCCCCAAAGCTCATTAGCACACAACATCGTTAATGCTATGTAGGTCTCTATGCACTGTGGATAATATTCTAATATTACTATTAATGTGTTGATATTAATAATATTGGCAAGTGGTCAGAAGCACCTGGTTGCAAAAACTGCATGCTTTCCTTCTGAAGGCAAAAGATAAAAGTCTACTTTTGAAAGCAGTGCATGACAACTTGAATGGAATACTGATCTGCTTTCATACAGAGCCAAATTTCTCTAATATCAACTCCAGAGTTTCACTAAATATCATCAAGTTCCACTTCTAAGGGCATCTCTTCCTTTTCTTGGAGAATTTTCTCATTTTATGTTGTAGTCATTAAAAATAACTTAATGTAATAATAAAAATAACTAATGTATCATGTCAAAAATAACTTAATCTTTACTTCATATGCAAAGCTTGTCCTGAACTCACTAAACTGATACATAACATTCAAATAATTTTATTAATTTTAGTAGCCTCTGGAGTCATCCCTTATTTTATTAACTTAAGACCAACCCTCATTGTTACCAGAGAGCTGAAATGGGCTCCTGTAGCAGCACTATGGCAAAAGGTGCAGGTCGTAATGTCAGGAAGATGACATATTTAAGATTGGAGATGTCACTGTTTATTCGTTAATTTCAAATGCATAACAGTGGTTAGTGAAGAAAGAGCTACAGAAGTTAAGAGAATGTTATCAACTTCTGAATGTGATAGAGAAAACATTTGTCATGTACATAGTTTTCTGTTTGTTGCTTGTATATTGACTTCTACAACATAGTTTAGTATTCAATATCACTAAGTATTTCTTAACATAATTCACAAACTATATTTCATATAGTTTTAATTTCTTCATTCCTAATGTGCTCATCAAAATCATAGAAAATAAACCAATGCAAGAGGACAATATATCATCATGATGTGCTAACACTACCACTACAAACCAGAAGTTGAGCACAACTTACCTACCTTCTTCACTATTACTTTCAGGTCTTGATTCAGCTGCCCAGATGCAAGCATCTGGAAATGAGATACCACAGTCTCAGAAACAGTCATCTGACATACATAAGAAGAGACACAGGATTTGAGAGCTCTACACACTTCAGGAATGGCAGCTGAAGACCAGCTGAGATATGACAAGGCATCTCACATGGCTCTAGACTACTTTGGTCAGTCAAATGAATCCAACTTCTGATTTTAACAATGTAGGGACTAGAAGAAAATTCATGGGGCATGGTGTGAAGAGGCTCATACTGCATTATGTTGTTATAAACTGATTACACTCTACCATAAAATCTGTTTAAATATTTTATCTCCCCATAGTTTGCAATAGGAAGTGGCATCAGAACTTCCTGATGCTTACAGATGCTGTTCGTATTGCCAGCCTTACTCATGGATGATTAAACCCGTTTAAATGCCAGCATCGTTCTCCAGCTTAAATAGCTCTGGTGTTTTCCTCCCCTGATAGGTTTTCAGAGAAAAATCATAGTCATTTACCATACTGGGTTTGCTAAGCTAAACAACATTAGGCTTCAACAGTGCTTTTTGTGATGTCATTAACAGCCTTTATTGCTACTGGAAATACCTTGTCTGATATACAGTCAATTTGGTGAACTACCTTCATCTCATTCTTAACTAGTAGACTCTGTCCTACCTGTTGTTTCAAGCAGGTAAGTTTTCAGATTACAGCAGATTTGTCCTCCTATTAACACTAAGTTATGCTACGATATTATTTCATTCATTTTCTTTTTTATATATTTAATATATCCTTTCTTTAACAAAACACACCTTCATTCAGTCAGTGCGAGCTCACCAGCTTTTAGTGTAACTGAGGAAGCTCTTAACTCACAGCCCAAGGATTGAGAGAATACAAACAAGAAAGGAGCAAGAAAAAGCAGGTGAAAGCAGATTATCTGCAGCAGGTGTATCTTTATCCTTTTAAGAGGGGTAGAAAGGACAACCCAGGACACAATATACTGAACTCTCACCCTGATCTCTGTTCTGGGGAAGATCACAAAAGAGATTCTCCTAGAAGCTATGCTAAGGCGGAAGTGAGGAAGGTGATGCAAGATAAAGAGCATGGCTTCACCAAGGGCAGTTCCTGCCTGTCCAACCTAGTGGCCTTTTATGATGATGTAACTGTATCAAGGGCAAGGGAAGAGTCAATGATGTCATCTATCTGAATTTCAGTAAGGTCTTTGACAACGTTCCCCCACAACATCCTTCACTCTTAACCAGAAATATATGGATTTGATGTGTGGGCTCTTCAGTGGATGAGGAACTGGTTGCAAGATTGTACACAGAGAGCAGTGGTCAACATCTGAATGGAGATCAGTGAGAAGTGGTGTCCCTCAAGGTTCAGCACTAGGACCAGTGCTTTTTAATATCTCCACCAGTGACACAACAGTAGGATCAAGTGCACCCTCGGCAAGTTTGCAGATGACACCAAGCTGTGCAGTATGCTCAACACACCTTATTGACTCTTAAATGCAGATCTTTGAGACTATTGCATGTAAATTAAACATTTCACATACCTTTCCTTCATAACCAATCCAACACTGACAGTGAATGCAACATTTTGTGAAGGTAACCATTCCTTGACAGAAGGCATTTTACCTCCTTCCCTTCCTCCAGTAAGGCCCAACCAAGAGCCACTAGAGAAGAGTCCAGAATAATTCAGTTGGCCATTAGGTCTCTCACTGGGTGTAACTGATAAAATAGACAGTTTGCTAGTAAAATACACACAGGAAATTTTCAGGTGAGACATTTAGTCCAAACTAGGTCTCTAGGCTCCATCCATAACCTATCCTGTAGAGCAGTATCGTCACAGGATAATGCAACTCATCTCTAACACAGGAGACACAAATCACTCTCTGAAAAGCCACCTCTTTCCCCTTCACTCTGTTACTCCTAAACAGCAATTTCAGGCAACTGCTCAAAGTGAGCCAAACCTCACGTCACTTCCTACATGTTACCTTTGTCCATTTCCACAGTGATATTATTCCTCAGCCAAATGCAAGTCCATTTGAATTTGCTTCCTCTACATCTCCTGACTTAGTAAATCAAACCCATTGTGAGGCACAAAAGGAAAGGCTTTCTTCAAATCCAAATAAATTATGTTCAATGTCTCAGGATTGCCTCCCAATCTGCTAGTGTATATAATGTATTTAAATGAAACGTATGCATATGAATGGTGATTGCTCCTTATTGAAACGCACATCTCTAAACACCCTGTAATCTTGTTCCTTACCAGTGTCTCCCAGAAATTATTCAGCATAAAGGGCTCTCTACTTCAGAGAATCATACAATCATTTATCCTTAAACCAGTTTTAAAGCCATACAGAAAAAAATCATTACTCAAGCTCATATATTGTCATTATTTTTACTATTTATTCCCTTTGCTCACACACACAGTCTTAAGTGTTTTTCAGATGAATTAGGGAAATTCTTGAGACTGAAATTTGGTCACAGATTAGGAGAACAAGCAATATATGAAAGACAGAAAAGAGAATCTCCTAATATTCTCGTCCAAAAAATGAGCAATTATTTAGAGACCTCATTTGATGCTTATTGCCAAGAGTAGGAGACTTTTTCTGTATTTCAATGATTTTTTTGCAGCCTGAATACTTTTCCCATCAGGCAGTCTCCCAGAACCATCTGATCTCCTAAATGAGCAAAGTAAATGAGTTGCCCTTTCTATGCCTATGCCTTCTGATTCTGTATCCACCAATTAAACCCCAATTGACTCAAAGAGGCATTAAATCAGTACACATTGTCTCTGAAATATCCATAAAAGCTTTTGTATATGATTTTGATCATAGCTATAGGGATATGTTTTTACTAAGTCTCAATTGCTGTCGGATCACACTTCTTATTTGCCCACCAGCTCTGTGACCAGAAGTAAATTTCAGAATCCTGTCAAAATGACTTAAAAACCTAAATTTTAGTTCCCAGTTGACTGAGGTACTTCAGACTTAAATTACGTTGAAAACCTCTTACCTGCCTGAATCCCCTTTGAAAATTGAAAGCTTCATAGCCCTTTCCCAAAACAATCTAAATTCTCATAGTTAAGATACAGTTCTGTCCATTTTCTTCCAATTAACAAGGTGAAAAAATAAAAATAAAAATCAGAAAACAGAGATTTCATCACTGAAAAAAAAAAAAAATCATCTTCTAGAATGATGCCATTTCAAATAGGCTGGTTGCAGTATGATTCTTACATAAACAGGTGATGAAAGAAATATATTCCCTTCCTGCCAAAACAGCTGTATTATTAAAAATATTGTCAGTATTGTGCAAAACTCCAGTCAGATTACTATTGTGAAAAAATACCTCATCTGCTGCCTCTTTTTAATACAGTAGCAAATATACTGCCTGGTTTGGCTTCACGCCAAGATTAATTTTAAATTGGACCTCATGAAATATTTATGAGGTCCAATTTAATGGGATTGCTTTCCCTGGCATTAAGCCTGTGTGGATAGCATTTTAAACACTGGTGTTCTTAACAGAACCTCAAGACAAAAAAAAAAAAAAAAATCCTTGGATATTAATAGGCTTATTAATAAATTGTTAAAGATTATGAAGATTATGACAGCCTATTTTAGAAGTATTTTGACAGCCCCTTTGTAGTGAATCTTTACCTGCTTCTCTCTAAACTTGCACTTTGCAGTTCGTCAAACAAATGCTGCCTCACATTTAGCAAAACAGTAAATCATCATTAGTTGGAATCAATCTGAAGTGAGAGTAAAGAGCTAATCATCCTTAGATGGGCTTCGCTGGGAGCTGACAGTGCTCAGAACAGTACAGACACCACTCTGTGCCTCCATGGCTTTCTTGAATCACTGAGACATCATTTACCTTTGGTTTCTAATTACATTTAATAGCTTAACAAGAACAGTATATTGAGACACATAAACTTACAGAAAACCTCAATGTTTTGTACAAAGAAAACATCTTGAATAATTGATACATCATTTTCCTGCCCTTTTTTCAATTAAGAGCTTGGACCTAATCTCTGGAGCAAATCATTTCAACTACATTAGAACCTATTTCCGTATAACTCCTTCACTACCTTGCCATCACTGCTCATGGTGAACCTTCAGCAACCAAAAATCAGGACCGTGGAGTAATATTAAAGTCAGTACAGATCACAGACAAATTTGATCTCAGTCTTTAACCAAGTTCTTTGCTAGGATTTATTAGTCTTTCCTTAATTGTAGTGGCATGATGTTCATTCTAGCAACTATAGATTTGGCTCATTCTTTCCAAATATGACTCAAAATGCAAACATTATGATAGTTTCGTGTTATTTTCACCCAACTATCACTACTAGGTGACACTATGGATGTGTGGCTCCTATTAGAAGTGAAAATTATTGTGGATGCAAAGTACCAACTAACTTTATTAATCAACTCTGCAAGCTGCAACATGATTGCCTGAGTACATAACTCACCTTTCTGAGAAGTCTCACCATATTTCTGGCTGCAGTGGAGGGCAATGTTATTCTGCACCACCAAGTAGAATATATTCTTTATTTTTTCATAACATGATCCCAGGACAATGAGTAGCCTTTGGAAAAAGGCACAGAGGTGAGACAAGCAGGTTGTACCACTCATGAGACTGCCCATTCAACCTGCTTTGTTCAAAAGAATCTGGAAGAATAAGAATGACCACCAGAAGGGTAGAAAGCACCAGCCAAGAAGATGTATGTATTTCAAAAATGAACTAGCTTAGGAAAAAAAAAAAAAGAAATTGTATGAAATGACATAGATAACTGGAAGAGCAAAAGGGTACACATTCCCATATGAGTGCCATCAGATTTTAGTACAGCACATAACAGTCACAATCACATATTGCAATATGACATTATAAAATAGTTGCTTTTTTACTTCACATTGATGTATTGACTCTCAATTCCTTACCTATACTACTGACACTCTATTCAAAGAGGCAGAAAGTTGGCTTCGTCATTTGCATTCTGATGAACCAACATATTCAACAGTGAAAGTTCATCAACAGAAATAAAGCAGTGCTTCTAAGAGTTTGGAACAAAGAAATAAAGAGATAATGAACTAAATAATGAAACTACAAGGGAGTTTTAGGAAGGCAGATTGTAATTAGCCGACTGGAATTTAGCCAGGACACCACAGCTAACACCTCTGCGACCTTCAATCAACACTCCTTTAATATGCATGAAGTTACGTTTTTTTATCATTAATAAACTGAATGAAAATCCAATTGGAGCAAATACTCAGTTGATTTCCATCATTACAAAGCTGCAAGAACACTGAAATTCATGGGAGGAAAAAGTTGTGAATGCTCAATTTTAGTTTTGTCCGCTTTCCAATACTTCTGAAGCTGAGAGCCATCAAGTTTTCACACTCCTAGCTGGGATGTGTGATATGTTCATCCAGGATCTCTTCCTGACAGAAACAAAACCATACAAATTCCTACTGTAGACAGTAGGATGGAAGGTGAACTCACAGTGCATTATTTTGAATTCATTCCACACTGATACAAGGCTATGTGGGCTCTTGGTATCCTCTACCTGTGGCACTGAGGGACATATTTCAGTGGGTTGTGCAAGTAGGCATGGTGATGGCAGCAGTCTGTGATTCTGAAGTGCATGCTGCACCCACACAGTTTATTAGTGCCAGGTCAGAAAAACACAACGTCTGTTCATTTTAGTGTTCCCGCAAAGATCAACAGCATTAAAGAAAAGCTGATCACAGGAAGGCCACAATTCACAGGCAGCTATTTCAGATGAAGGAATCCCACCCCACACAAAGCTGCTCTATGGAGTAAAACTTTGAACTAGCTACCTCTGTTCAAGAGTGCTGATAGCAAGATTAATTATCCTTCTGTTGAGAGGCAGAAGCTGCCACAATGATGTGTCACCAGCACTTACCAAGCAAGGATGTATTCATCACAAGTGACAAGACTGTAGAGAAGTAAAATTCTTGTTTAATATTTGTATGCTAATGCAGGTTGAAAACAAAGTTCTGTAAAGCTGGATCAGAGAGGAAAAAAAAGAAAAGAAAAAAAAGAAGAGAAATGCTTTAGTCAAAGTAAATGGGAAACAAGTAAAGCAATTTAATTTTTGACTCATTTTACAGACCTTTTCAGATGTAATCTGCACAGCCATTAGGGATTTAAAGAGGACTGATGTTTAACTTGTTTGCCCATTTGACTTAAGACAAATCCAGCTGACAACAACAAAGCACTTCCTTTGTCTTCACCACCACTTAATTTAAAGGGGACATGTTTACTAGCAGCTTAATCTGTTTAGTACAAATAGCCCTTTACATTCTTTAATCCTGTCCGAAAAAAAAAAAAAATCACCTCCATTTGGTCCCTTCCAAAGCCCGACTCTAAGGCAACTTGATATTAGTAATATTGTTAGCTGTGCAAACACACGGCACTGAACAATTCACAGCTTCTTTACAAAGACAGAAAAATGTTACTTCGGATCTGTTGGACTGTATATACATTTTGTAACAAAATGATTGGTCTGCAGGAATTATATGGCAAATGCATGTATTTATTTCATATAGCTGCAGACACCAAGCGTTAATTATCATTACTAAGCACATAGAAGAGCATAATAAATACATTCTCGTACAATGTCACTTTTTTTAATAAAACTTTCATCTTCTCAGGAAGTTCAATGGGCTTTCTTCAATTCACAAGTAGCTTTAAACTGTACATATAATTTTCTTACCCGCATTTTTCTTATAATATAGTCTCTTCCATGGTCATCAGTGTCTCTTGATTGCTTAATGTCAGTAACAGTGGAAAATATTCTAGAAGAGAAAAACATGATCCACCTGCTGGTCAGGTTTATACTTTCCTAATGATCGCATTTTCTCATCTGCTGTTATTACTAGGAAAAGATCTAGGAAAAGAGCAGGGTAGGGAGGGCCAGCAGATCCCAGTAGCTTTAATTCTAACTGCTTGCCCTATGATCTTGGAGAAGCAATTCAGCCCCAGACCAGCATAACATCAGTAAATGCATAATTCTAAGTTACCATCATTCATAATAAAGATGCCCATTGTTGTCTCAATGCTTCGCAGCATTACTTTTCCACTGTTTTTCCATTTTCCCACCTGTAAAATGCCCCACTGAGAGCTATCCCAACAGAAAGGCATTGTAAATACGAAGTGTTACTCTTGCTATGTGCCCTGAGGATTCTCTCCAGGCCTGGCCGAATTATTCCTCAGGTGCATCCAAGGTTACTTTTTTTCAGTTTTACATATTAATATCTGAAGTCCACAGGCTTTGGAGCCTTGAGAGAACTGTTTTCACTCAGACTGGTTGTATTGCAATCCATTCCTCTTACATTTCAAAAAGCCTAGCAGCAGATTTCAGTATTTCATAGAATGATAGAATGGCCTGGGTTGAAAAGGACCACAATGCTCATCCAGTTCCAACCCCCTGCTATGTGCAGGGTCGCCAGCCACCAGCCCAGGCTGCCCAGAGCCACATCCAGCCTGGCCTTGAATGCCTCCAGGGATGGGGCATCCACAGCCTCCTTGGGCAACCTGTTCCAGTGCCTCATCACCCTCTGGGTGAAAAACTTCCTCCTAATATCCATCTATCTATCTATCTGTTTATATATGAAGCAGAAAATATATCTGTAAAATACATGCAAGGCTCAGTCTTTTTTATATAAGAAGCTATAAAAATTGTCTTGTTTGAGCTAAAATGCCAGTGTTGTTTCAGAAACTAGACAGTTACTAAAATAAAACTTTTTGTTGGCAGATTCAAAAAGGAACGGAACTTAGAGATACCTCTGACAAAATGCTCATTGTGAATAAAGTAATGAACAAATTCAGCCATACCTACAGCTAAGTGATTATTAGTCCTTGGTCAAACAAGGAGCTGTTGGATGAAAGGGGAACGAGACAATACTAAGCATTTAGATAGGCCTTTTCACACAAGAATTTAAAACATTTTACAAAGTAAACAATAACAACAACAACAAACAGCACCTCAATCTCAATTTTATACTACCACATAACAATCTTCCTCAGAAAATGCTGGTTCCAGCATAACTTTGTTACATGCTTTTCTACACCACTTCAGTACAGATGCATTTAGTAAACTGTCGTCCTACACCAACACACCTGTGTTTGCATTCAGATCAATACTCAAACTTTATTACAGAATCTTCTCTAAAGCCTAGTTGCGTTCAATCCTATAAAATCAAGTCAACTAATTTTAGTAATAAAAATAGCTAAAAGGCAGTTTTTATCCAACTAGTAGCTACCATATTTTCAAGGCAGACTATCACTCAGATTTTCAGAGGTGTGCCTGAAAATTTGACCCCTAAAGAGAATATTTAAGATTTCAGATTCTTTTGGTGAGGGTCTGCTTATTTCTTTTGTATTACAATAGCACCTGGAAGAAAAAAGACCGTATCCTGCATGCCACCATCACAGGAATGATTAAAAAAACTAGTAATAGTTTCATTTGTTTAGTCAATTGATGAAAATACCTGGTTTGGTCTCATAAATCTTAGTTTCAATGAGAAACCGTTCCCCAAAAAACATTGTCCCATCACATTTGTAGGGCACAACTATTTGGTTGCATGTGCCAACAGCACACTCCAATTTTACAGACTTCTTTTGAAAACTCACTGGACCTTTTCTTAAGCTTGAAGATAGTAACTGAGGCTGTCATTTCCTTCAGCTGCAAACATACACATGTGGAGTAATTAAATTGCAATTAGCTTCGAAGCACCTTTTCACTCAACAAAGTGAGTCTCTCCTGTGGGAAAGGAGAAAGTAAATGGGATTTGGAAGTGTGGTTTACTTCCCTCCCTGCTTTTCTGAGAGCTGAGGAATGCCTGCTCCAGCTGGGAAAATATAAACAGTGATTCACTGAAGTTTGGACATCTTGCTCAGTTATTTGATGGCAGATATCTGATAATGAAGTCACTCACTAATCCCCATACCCACAGCATTTTTGGAATAAGAGTATGAATAGCCACTTAGTGAAGACAGAGGCTTTTAATTAGCCTTACTGATGAGATCAACAATTTTAGACTATGCAAGTGGTGTCATTTAAATTCTCTGCCTGATCTCTCATTACACTTCACACTTCTAAGTACAAAAACTGTAAGAAAAGTCTCAGGTGTCCTTGCTCAGAGGAAGTTATTCATGAGAGTTACAGTTACTAACATAGAAATAAAATTCCTTGCAGACAACATCAGAGAAGAAAACAGACATGGTAAAATAAATGAAGAAATCCTGTTGAGCTTCACGAGTCCTACAGCAATCCCAAGGCATGGCAGCAACCACACATGTTCCAAATGCAACTTCTGCCTGTTGTAGGGCAATGCTGGATGTAATTCTGAGAAATGAGAGAGCCTGAAGAGGAGGTATACATTTTATTACTTTTTTAATCAGTATTCATCATTTCTGTTGAATAGGCAAAAGGATATCCCATCAAAGTAAAGGCAAGTGAAAGAAAACAGCTTGCTATGGCAAATTTTCAGCTGCAGAAATCTTAAATGTCTATGCTATCAGTGCAATCCCTTGCCATTACTGTGCAGTGCTTTTATTTTGCACAAAACACTTGAAGGTGTACTTCAAATCTGCTTGGGAAATGACAAATGCTGCTTCACAAGGCCCCTACTTGCTCAGTGGTTACAGTGCCTGAAATTGTTACTGATGTATTTTCGCTTGCCTTTTGACTTTCTTTTTCTTTCAATTAATATTGACTGCAAATATGTGCATTTTGGGGATCAAAGCTCTAAGTTGCTCTCTAATGTGCAATCATAAAAAAAAAAATCTCCAAAAGCTTATAACGTGTAATAGAGAATTAGGTCTTTATTGGGACATATTTGTAGGAAATTCAAAGTTTCTACTTCTGCATGCATGTTCTAATGTCAAAATTCATTTCATTTCCTATTCAAAATACTCTCAAAAATGTGTGTCTCACTTTGCTGTGCTCCACACAAGAATGTAAGAACCATAATTTACTTAATGCTTACACAGCATCACCTCCAGTCTCACACCTACTAGTGGTTCCTAGTGTGCTACAGTCCTTTTTACCCCTTTCTTAATGGTGTCGTATTGATTTTAGTAGTTCTGTTTATTTTGACAAGGCATCGCTGATTACCAATGAGGAATAAGGAGGGAACCATTCACTGAGCAGCTTTTTGCTGGCCACAAATCATTCCTATTATTAATATTCTTTTCATTGTTTTCAAGATGGTTGTCTGTGCAATTGGAAACAAGATTTGAATCAGGGGAATATTGATAAGAATTACGTGAAAGATTAATCATTTATTTATTCCCATTCCATCAAGAGCCATACAAAGTTCTGTATATTTAATTTACAGTGGCTGACCTGGGCATTACACTACAACCAAGCAATGTAATGTGTACTACCAAAAAAAACAAACAGTGGAAAGATAAACTCAACAATGCAGCCTCATTACTACAGGTAACACAAAACTAAATGTCTAGAGGCTCTTCCTTATACGCTCCTTTTTGCCTAATGAGCTTGTCAGGACAACGAAGGATGATTTGCAAGTGCAGTGAACAAAGGCCGTAAAAATGGACAACAAAGATAATAAACTTTGAAGATATCGGGGCTCTTAATCAGACATTCACTATAAACCTGAGCAGCAAAAGTGCTGAGGCCTTTTAGCTCCTAATGATTTTGTCTTTACAGGAATACTCTGTTGAGGATGGTCCTGGTAGGACGCAATTAGTCAGAATTTTGGTTTGTTGTGCTTGCTGTAACTACCTTTTGATACAGGACAAGAACTCTACTTTCATATCCTTATTGAAGATTATTGTGCCAA
Organism: Perdix hodgsoniae; assembly: GCA_035772895.1. NCBI lineage: Eukaryota > Metazoa > Chordata > Aves > Galliformes > Phasianidae > Perdix > Perdix hodgsoniae. Next base: position 3,416,249 of record JAPSGF010000005.1, read on the forward strand.
GGTATCCAAAATAAGGTATGGAATCCTTTTTCAGTTTTATAGATAATCAAACATGGATACTCAATAGCTCTTGTTTAGTTTCAGGAAAAGCTGAGAAGTTATTGCAAAAAAAAAGTAAATTATTTGTGAGAGTTACTGTTCTTAGCATAAAGAAGCTATATAGGGACAGAAGAATCTAGCTGTATGTACGGAAATTATTTTAACATCTGATTATCTTTCATTCAAATGAGACTTAAAACAAGTCTGATGCACATCTGTAAACTTGGTGTGGTAAATTCAGATCATGAGTTCTGCACCATAGTTCTTTCATAGCTCGACTTCTCCAAGCAACATTCACCTCTCATGATGCACTCGTTCTTGGCAGCTGATAACAACTGAAGTATTTGTCTCATTGAGGAAACTGAATGCAGGAAGTGCAAAAATTGCAAGCATTAAAGCAAAAGCATTTCTTCACTAAAATAAAAAAAAAAAATCACCTTTATCCCTAGTAAAAGAGAATATTTTAAGATGTCGTAAGAGTGACCAAATATGAATATTTGATAAAAAAATGCACTAGAACATTTAGCAGCTAACATTATCAGCCAGCAAAGCCTCACCATCTGATTAAGCTAAGCTACCTCACTCAGGTTTTAGGGTCAAATATTATTGTAACGTATCAGAAGGGATGGACACAATTAAAAGACACCAATGGTAGGATTTCAGGTGCAAAAAATGGAAGGGGCATGACACCAGTCAAAGAGACAGAAGAATGCCAAAAAGGATATTAGGGATGTGAAAGTACTCCACTGGCCTGATCCTCACTTGTGTTTTGGAGCCTTTGGCTTTAAATGAAAATAAACCAACAATCAGAAGCTTTCAAGAGTTTTTAAATGAAACACAGAGAAAATATAGCCTTATTGGACTTGCTGGCACAATCTCATCAGCTTCAGTGCTGACAAGAATTTTAATCTCATAAAATTAAATTATTCAACAGTATAGGTAGTTAAAAATGGAAAGATGAAGTATTCGTATTTCAAAAGCCATTCAGACTAATTAGGTCTCTAATCTCTTTAATTGCCGTTCACACTTACTCACCTGAACTCATCTTCATTTGCATGAACAGAGAATGTCTCTAAGACTCATACTTCACATGAACAGCCTGGAATGTGCATAAACAACTCTATTATCTAGCAAAACCATTAGCACATATACTAGGTAACCAACACCAAAGTACAGTGAACAAAGATACAGCAAGAAAATAGCCCAGAAGATGACAAAAAAATGAAAATAATTGGCTCTGAATGATTTAGGGAATACTTATGAAAAGAAATATGTTCACAGCAATTGGAATCCATCAATCTGCCAAATTATTTAGAAAGGAAATTGTTATACATTATTACTGCTAATATAGTCAAGTTTTTGTTGGGAACATTTAGTTTGATTTTTATTTTGAGCTGCTTCAAATTAAGGTGCTTCAGAACTGCACACATGTATTTGTTTTGTCAGGAATATGTGTGTTTCAAAGCTGCCTTTAAAAATTAAACCCAAGTTAATTGAAAATATTCAATGCTAGTTAAGAGTGGAAAAAAAAACAAACAAACAAAAAAAATGAACGGAAGGCCTTTCTTCTCTGCTCATCTCTAGCAGTGAGAAGTCTTAATACCAGATGTGTCAATACACAACTCTGTCAGTAGAAATTTCCTGAGCTCACACCCTAACCAATCCTCTCTCATAAAGGAGGGAAAGCCATTTTCATCCCTACTTTCTCATACAAATCTCGCTGTCAACCGAGTATCAGCTGCTAATGAAAGGTTCCTTCAGACTGCCTTGTACTTTATATCAAGGTATCGTGACTGCTTTCACCTGCTCCTGCCAAGATAATCATTTGAAAGTTGATCAAACATATCTGAACCAGTGCAGGAGCAATAACTGATGGAGACAGATGCTGTCAGGTAGGAAGACGTCTTCACGCGCTATTTGTTCAGCACTTGTCACCTTCGGATCACAGCACTTCTGTGCGCACCTTTCTTTTTTATTATGACAACACTGAAGTCCAGTAGCTTTCATTCCTGAAAGCTTGATGAAAATATGTGATGATTTTTTGAAATATGAGAAGAAGCTTCTTATCTTTGGAAAGATGTTTTCTTTGATGCTGATGTAAAAATGTTTGGAATGCATCTAAACTCAATTAAGGAATATTTGTAGTATCACTTAACCTCTTACAAATGCTTCCTGGCCAATTGTAAGGAGAGTTGATCTTTTCTTTGAACAGAAGAAAAAAGAAGCAGGGAGACAATATTAAAACATACTACTTGTGAGAATATGGCAAAGGAAATTTCTTCCCAGAAGAGAAAAGTATTAGAGCTGCCAACAAAATATAGCATCATGTCATTAAGGGTTGGAGTACCCAAACTAAAGCCAATTGAAACCATTGGACAAAAAGTCACAAAAAAGACATTAAAAAATATTTCTGTTCCTTAGTTTATGCATATTGTGAAGAATTAAAATGGGATTTAAATTTGAAAAATAAAGTGATTACAAATTTATTCATCAGTTCCTCAGAAAAAAAAAACACAACAAAGCATTTCCCCGTCTTGGAATCTTAGAGTTGCATGCACAAGTAAATTCATTTTTGTTTTAATTAATTTCATTATGGCAGATATACAAGAAGAAAGACCTGAGGAAGAACAGGCTGTGTAGTAAGACGCAACTCTGAAATCCCCAGGTACATGAAGAAATACAGACCTCACCACTTTTAAGCTGGCCATTTCAATCTAAACTAAGTCACAAGATGCTTCAAGGTGGTGCTTCTATCTTACTATTATTTTACATATCTGAAGTCTATAACAAACACGTTATTCTTTGACTCCTAAACGCTTGAGGTCCAGATCCTTATAGCCCAAACCCTGCAGAAATCCCAACACATTTGCTGCTTGTTGCCCTTAGGCCTCCAAGGATTTTCAAACAGAAAGCCCCAGCCAAGTGGAGATCAGGCTGCATGAATCGTGGGTCTTGATATCCAGATCCATACATTGTTTCCAGGTCTGCTGGTTTTAAATAACAATCTTGGAGAAAGAGGGGAGGGACAGTAGGGTAACACAATGTGTTTGTTTCCCCTTCCCTTCCCATGTTACTCATTCAGCTGAGACCAAGCCGCAGACTTCAATCTCCAAGAATTGAGCCATTCTCCAAGGTCTAAATAAAAAGATAAAAGAAGCTGATTTGCTTTGCTTCTTGTGTTTTAAAACACAGTTGAACTAAGAAAACTGAACACCAAAACACTGCGTGCTTCTAAACTTCGGATCTCAGCTAATTCTTTCACTTAGGTGGATGACAGAATTATGACAGGTTCTTTAAAGAATAATACTGGACCATTACAGACAGAATAAATGAAATAGAAGACAATTCTTTGCCTGTTCCATAAATGCTTACAAGGAAAGGTGTGTATTTGTTTAGCCAGCTCTAGGATAAGGTCAGAGGTGACAGATGAAGAATTAAACAGCAACCTGATAACATCAGCATTACGAAATACTATTCACAGTGACAAAATGTCACCTGGCCTTGATTAGCACTCAAGAATAGTAATGGAATTACTCTCGTTCTGTGGACGGTTCCCTCCATCACATTTTTCCACATTAGAGAAATGTGGACTATGGTTAAATGAGTGGAGTTCATGCAGGCAAACATCTACTCAAACTTTATGTGTATTGGCACAGTGTCTATTCCACTGTCACTGCCACACACAAAGCCATACATAAGCTACCTGCAATGAAGTCAGCTCAAATACTGATGCTAGATACCCAAGTATTTGCCCAGCTTCCTGGGAGGGATTTACAACCCGTACTCCCATGACAATATTGTTAGTAGTGGCCATTATCTACTTTTTGTACAAAGAGTACAAGCTGTTGACCAAAGGCTATTGTATCATGAGATAAATGACTTCCTGGAATTCCCAGGATAAAGGCACTGGGAGATAATGTAATACATAATGACCTCAGGTGGCCTTTACACAAAGTCTAAGCTGCCATAAGCAGGAAAAACTGGAATTTCCTATGCTGTTCATTGAAATGGGAATACATTTGGGTAGTTCCCAAGTTTGGCATCAAGGAAATACAAAAATGTAGATGGATGTGGAATTTTAAGTCATAGTTCCTTACAAAGCCTCATTGGGAAATAAGAAAGAATCATACTAGAAAGTCTAGCATATATATGCAAGAGGTCTTTTGTCTGGTTCCTGCAGATAGAAGCAGGCAAGATAATTCATAAACATACTAAACCATATGAAGAAAAAGCTTACGTAATTTTTCCCAGCTTGTTTACTGACTGTTTTTATGCAGAGCCTTAGATATACCAGAAAACACATACAAACTTTTGAATTCCTAATAGTTAATGTTTAAATGCTCTGCCCTCTGAACATCCAGGTCTTTTGATTTGGTTGTGTTACCCAACTGACTGAGATTGGGAAAATCTGACCCCGTCATGATTTTGGGTCATCACACACAAAATATTCCAGGTCACTTTGGTGTTTAAGCCAAAATCCAAATACACTCTATTATTCACTGATACCTAATAAATGCTTTATACAGATATACTCGATATACATTGTACAGTACCCAGACAAAAGGATACTACATTGCATTTATGATGTAATGAAGGAAGAATAGATTCCTTCCACACTGAGCTGTGATTCTTAATTATAAACCATTTCTGTATGGGAGGTCAAGAACAAGATTCAGAGCTCTATTTTCTGCTATCATTCTTCCACTTCCCCCTTCCATGTAGGTTTCCCTTCTGTAGTACCTCCTTTTCCCATCCTTCTTAGTAAGAATGCTCAAATGCTTAAACACAAGAATATACAAAAACAAAACAAACAAACAAAAAAAACACAAAGAAATTCATGAATATGGGGAGTCTTACTTACTAATAAATAGAAAAAGGATCAGTAGGATTACATCATAAATATTGAGTCTCAGAATGGAAAAAAACCTAGATGACTATAGCCAATGTGGATCTGATGAAGTTTGATATCAAACAGATTTAGATACAATTTGCCTGAGATTTAAGAAGGTCTTTGATGCCCTAATCTGAAAGCTTAAAATCCAGGCAGTGGGAAAGAGCTGTTTATTGGAAAGAGGATATTAAAGAAGGCCTGTGTGAGTGAATAAGTGTAGGGCAAAGGGAAGTGATTAGCAGGTCACCGCAAGGATCAGTATGAGGACAGCTTTTGCTCACACCAGATATAACATACAGTAAGGACACACCTCGTGGCAGAAAAGCTAGGCAGAAAGAAATAAAGAAAAGCAAGGGTCAATATTAACTTTGGTACCAATAATTTTGCGAGCGGCCTGAGCAAACAAGGAAAGCGCGTGAGAAAATTATTGACATGACAGCGTGCAGAAAAGAGATTTTTACAACAGTAAGCATGTATTAAATGTCTGTATGCTACAGAGCTCTGCATGAGAAGTCCTCCTGATAAGAAAGTATTTGTATCACTTCATTCACTCTGAACTACTTATGCTTCGGTGCTCAGAAACTCTGACAGAGGATTGTAGCAGAAGTAAAATCACATACACTGATATCCAATGAAAAATCTCCATATTTACCTAATATGCTGTCTGAAAATAAGGAAAATGGTCTACAAAGATTGCAGTGTATAAAAGCAAATGACAAGGTAATATTGCCTTCACTTGTGCAGAGATCAATTCTTCACTTGCAAAATGGCCTGCAATTTTTGGGCCTTAAAATACACATACACACACACACAGAGCGCGCTATAGATAACATTCCCTCTTTAGAGACAGAAAACACTGTTCATATTTGAATACTAAAGTTATTTGGGATGGCTATAAGCTTTGGTTGGATAGAAGAGGTTTGCCATAACCAATCCTCTCTTCCACGGTAAAGATACAGACATGGTATGAACAGCTTTGTTTTCAACTCAGGTGATCATGGGCTTGGTCACTGGCTGAGATTTACTGGCCCCCTCAGTGTAAACAATCTACTGTGGTAAGATTTGTTAGGAAATCTGAGGTGAGGGGCACTTATTTTCTTCTAGTAGAAATCAGCACTTCAAATCCCCTTTCAATCCACTGAATATAAACAAATAACAACGAGTCTTCTCCTCCAGCATTAGGTTTAAGAACAGCATTATATCACTTTTCCTGAATACCTTCCTACATACAGAAATTCCTCTTTTCTGTACTTAAAAAGCCACATCAGAGTAATATCATAAAAATGTCATCTTTATTTGGTAGCTAGAAAGAAAGGCAGCCTTCTAGAGACCAGTAAGTAGGAATGTCATCAATTTAACCTATGAGAAGCTTCTACTATTGGAAGCACTATATTCTGTTAGGAATATGAGTGTGTGGGGTGTGGGGGGAGGGGAAACCACACAGCAGCAAGCAAAGTTTACTGTCAAATGCAGTTGGAAGTGAAGAACACTGATTAGTTACAGTCAGTACCAAAGATATATATATATATAGCCTTTAGTTTAGAAAGCCAAGATGTTATAACATCACTGTGTTTTGGGGTGAACTCATCAGCTTACACCTGTTGCAGCAGCAGTCTCAAACAACATAGAAGACACTTTTTGCATTTATGTTATTTGTCAGAATAAACCACATTTGTATGTGAAGTAGAACTAACAAGGGCTGGAGTACATTAAAATACATACATCCAGGGGTTTAGAAAGCACTACAAAAGTAACATATGAAATATTCTCACTACCAGAAGCTTACAGTTCACAACAGGGAACACACTGCTTGCAGAGGACGATGTACTGAAGCAGGGCCTTTCTCAGAGCTCCCATCAGAAGACCCTCCCTCTGGGAGTTCACTGCTTCCTCAAACTGTAAAGTTTGCACTAAAAATTTTGGAAATATCTCTGACTGAATCCGAACTTTGAAGTTTGAGCTAAAATAGTTCTGCTCTTTTTCAGGGATGAGGTGATGAATGCATGACTCGCTCCATTCCTCGTGTTTTTTGTTTGTTTGTTTTTTGTTGTTTGTTTCTGAGTCTCTGTGAATCTGCTCACATGTGCTGAATGGAAATTTTAACTATATAGCAGGTAATAAGGAGCACACTCCACATATTCAAAGCTGCTGGGCATGAGCTGCAGAATTCTGCAAGCCTTTTTGCCTGCCTGCAGTCACCAGACCCACAGCCTAAGAAGGAAAGCAGTAAATTTTCTCTCTCCTGCACTTTTTATTGCCTCTGTCTGTTACCCTTCCTCTCCTCGGTCATGGTTAGGAAGGAATATTGCCAGTTAGACACAGTGGAATGAGGAACAGAATTACAGAGGTGGAAGAGACTTCTGGAGACCATTTAGTCCAACCAAGACTGCAGCGAGCCCGTATGTAACTTCAGTTCAGCAACTCACTAGTGCTAACATTTACATGTATACGCACATAAAACCATTTCACTCAGTGTACCCAGTGGACAACAAAATCACCAGGGCTATGCAGGAAATGAGTCTGTCATCTGTAAGATGCTCTCATTTACTGCAGAAGCTGAAGACAGGCAGCGTGTAAAGGAAGGAAAGAACGTAGCCTTGAGGTTAAAAAGCATAAATGTCATCCTCAAGTTCTGGAGTCTGTTCAGTTTGGGTGGCAGCCTGTATGCTGCTGACTAAATTGCCGTAGAACTTTTCACTTCTGAACTTTAATTTGTTTGGACTTTTATTTTCAAAAAATTCCGTTTTTCTGAGATCACAGAATCTGATTCACAGAACGGCTGAGAATTGAGAACCACAGCATGAGTCAGCTACAGATCTGCTTTGGCTACAAGAAGCACAAAGCATTCTGAAACGTATCACGTTTAAGGGTTCTTACACTGAATTGAAAAAAAAAAATCAGTGATAGCTTTTGCTCTACATTTTATCATTTTTACCTGTTCCTGTGCATTCAATTAAAAAAAAAAACCCTTCAAACAGTGATTAATCAAAGAGTTAATAAACCACCTTGTTATGGTACTGATGTAGAAAGGTACTTGAGGAAGTCGATAATCATGCATTCAGTTCTGGATGGAACAGTGTGCAGCAAATAACTCAGCAACATACACTCAGATAAAACATTTAAGAAAGCTCCTACTCAGTGGTGTCTATTGTACGTGTTAATGGCATAGACCTCATGGAAAAAGGTAGCCAAGCAATCATGTAATTTAATATCCCTGCCAGGATGCAGATGAACAATCAGAAAAATTACCAGAATTAAGAATGCCGACGTATTTTCAGGTTTCTCTATGCTTGACGTTACAACTTTTACACTCCTGTGACACAGCAAGACATAATGGCTTCCTAAAAACCATTTTTCCGCTTCTGAGTATTTTCATGTCAGGAATTCGCAAACAGCTTTTTGTATTCAAGTCTTACCATTATAAAATTCCAGGAACTTAAGAAGTCACTGCACTGAACTTTATATTCAAAAATATTAGTTCGTTGTGCATTTCTGGTAACTTGGAAGGTTGAATCTGACTTTCAAAAATACATGAAAACGCTATCTCGTTTATCACATAAGAGTATAAGACCATGTTCAGTGACCCATTTAGGAGAGTATGGGGGTAGAGGCCAGGAATCTGAAACTATCCACTTTAAAATGTCTCCCTTCTTTAACTTGAATCAATTAAGGAAATGGTTTGCCATTAAATTATGGCTCTCCCACACACCATTTAAATACACACTTGACTCCCATTGAAATGGTCAGTTCTACTTAAATTAGATTGAACTGTGCATAAACAAAAGACTACCGGAGAGCACAAAACTCCCATAGCACCCTCTGCTGATAAAGAGGGAATGGGATTAACATTCATACAGAGCAATTCCACAGAACAGGCAAAGTAGCAGAGAAAAGTGAAAATGGGTTTTCTCTGCAGTTCAGAATTTAAGCTGCTGCTTAATAAAGGGACCCTTTCAAGACATTTACACTCAAAGGCCCCATCCTGTAGTCCTTACTCTGGCAAAATTCCAGCTGAAGTCAATGGGAATATTGCCTCTGTAAGGACTATTCAAAATTAGTCAAACTGTCTGAATATCATTCAATCAGCCCTAATCACTGCATTGAGGATAAAGGCCGTAATTTTGGCATTTTTTGTCACTTTAAATTCTTCAACAAATACTTGTATTATTCTCTGTAAATCATCTTGCCAAGCAGTATTTGTCAAATAATTGGACAATTTTTTTTCCATCAACCATTGAATAAATTATGAATAACAAGCACTGATTTAACCATGTGACTCCCATCAGTCAATTCTCAAGTTTCCTCTGAAGGGCTTGGCTGAGGGTTCTATTGGTGGCTTAAACATTAGAGAAAATCTCATCCAACAAGATCTTGTCAGCTACCTTTCCATCAGTACTGACAGTGGGAAGGCCGAACCTAAATTGTGGTTTACTTTTTGAATTGTATGGAGTAACACGTATGTTAGCATAATTTTGACAGAATGTCTGATTTAAAACTTATTTTTTCCAAGACTTAAGTATATAACATTTAAAAAGAATGCAAAGTTCTACTAAGAAGAGATGATATATGTAAAGAGAATTACTATTATTAGATTAATATAAGTTCATGTGGTAAATGCATGTTTTTTTCTCAGGTACATAAGCCTCAAAGAGGCACAAAGCTACAGTAGTATCAGAACAATAGCAACATATATATGTCTCCTATATAATACATCTTTTATTGACTCTTCCATGCTACTGAGATAAAACTGCAATTAGAAGTATCAAGGCCATTAGGAAATTTTAAAAGGAGGAAGAAATTGCAGCTTTATTATCTCTTAACTCAGTTTTAATAAGAAGTGCTAGAAATCCCAGAGCACCAGAACACACCAGCAGCCCAGTGACTGGTTTCTAAAATATGGCGTGACTTCTGTTTTGAAAGAAACAGTTCCTTAAGATGATCTAATTTTGTGCAGTATAGTGCTATGGGAAAAATATTGGCTTTATCCAAGGCTGCCATAAGTACTACTGCTGGAAACATCTTTTGAATATCAATGACCTGAACAAAAATTGTTCTTCAGTAACCCCAACCCCCAAAAATTAGCTAATACTTCATTTGGATGAAGTATGGACAGCCATTAACAAGATCAAGCAAGTGCACAGGCAGAGCCTTAGCTACCTCCTCATCTCCAAGATGGACACACTGACTCAGTGACTTTCCAGTCAGGCCATAAAAATAATATAAGCTGGGAATGCAAAGACAAATGAGAAGATGAGCAAAAAAAATTGTCATGAAAGTTAACGCAATAATGGGGAACTGGTAGAAGAAATGGAAATTCTACAGGGAGAAAATCAACTCCAGAAGGAATTACTACTCTGTGCAGAGCTTGCCCTACAGAAGATTCTCTCTCTTACCCCCATGTGGGCATGTATATATGCACATTTCCTTCTGTCTGACTTTATTCTCATTAACTTTCTGTTCCCCTCTCATTAATTCATCTTTTATTTTAGCTAGTATCAAGAAGTGCAATTAGCTGCACCAAGCACGTCTTCACTATGCAAATTACTTATGCCATAACTGTTTTTATAATTAAGTGGTTTAACACCACTTATTATATTTTTTCAATTGTTTACAACTCTGGCAAATGTCAGTTGCTCTCCATGCCAGCTACCTGTGTCAGGAAGAAAATTTCCTGGATAGTGTCTGCAAAAATTTCCCAAGAGTGGAAAAATACATTAACTACATTCAAAATATTGTGTCTTCCACTGATATTATCAATGCTACAATTGCAGAAAAGATATAAAATTTGGGCATATTCTTCTGAAGATGCTCAATGGATTGTTTTTGGAGTTGGCAAAGAGTTATTCCATCCTCACAAAGCTCTGAAAGTCAAACCACATTGAGCCTTAACTGATGGCTCTTTATCCTTGTATCCTCCTTCTAAAGTCTACACAGGATTGGTCTGCAGCCAGCAGATGGATGGATACAAGTGCATGAATACAGACCAGAATGAAAAAAAAATACAGCTTTTCGCCTTACACTGCAGGGTGAGATTTGTGGATACACATCTGGGTGATATAACTCGAGCAGTTTAACAACACAGCCAAATCTGCCTCCAGTCCAGTGTGGGCCAACTACCTATCTGTTAACATGATTTTCCAGAAAAGCTTTACAACCCTCACCAAAGCCTACGTTTCAGAGACATACTGGCAAGATTGAGTTCCCCATGTTAAAGCTAATGTGAGCATGACCAGCAGGCACACTCGCCAGTACAAGCATTTCTTTTCACTCCATAGTATTTAACCAGAACATATAGGAAAACCTCCCTGATGCACAGAATAGCACCTGAGAGAAGGCAAAAAACAAGGCTAGACTGAAGGAAACTGGAATATGAGAAGAGAAAACAGAGGCTAAAAACTGAAAGTGACTTTGCATTGACTATAAAAACTGATCCTAAGCAATGCACAAAAGGAAACCAGCTCTAAAGAGGCACATAGTGTCAATTATGGCACTTCCCAACCTTGCATCTTTGCTTTTGTAATTAGATTGCTTCTACTCCACGTCTGTGCTATAATCACCCTTGTTTTCTCTCACATCAGAAAGGCATTGGGGTTGATTCTCTGCTAGTGTAAATTGGCACAGTGCCATCGATTCTAGTGGAACTATGCCAATTTTCATCAGCTGCAAATCTGGACCATTCTTGTTAATTTACTTGTAAAGAAGCTCCCCCACATGCCTCTAATCATTTCCATTTTCCCTCTTGACCTTTTCTGTGTTTGGCATTGTTGTGTTTTTTTTTTTTTATCTTAGAAACGTAGTGATAAAATGCTTTATTTTCTTTCATCAACAAATTGGGATGTCATTAGTCATCACTTCCAGCCTTTCCTCCAAATACAGATAGACAATATGGTGCAGCACATAAAGCTCTGTGCCACTGCAGACCCAGGTTGGTATGTCTCCATGTCTCAGAACAGTGCAGGAAGGGGAGCACATACAGTAGGTTGCAATACATCTCAAGTAAAAAGATCTGTTTACTAGCAGTATCTTCCAAAAGTAGCTGCACTGCTTCAGAATGAGAGGTGGCATTTTCTGTCACCCACTGGCAGTTTAGAAGTGTCCACAACAATCCTATTCACAGTACTAGATGCTCCACTGACTGGGTTATCTTCTTGATGAAGTATGCTGCTTTCTATATTTGCTTTATTTGCATAATGTTAGTTATCAAATTCTTTTTTCTATGATTAATCGTGTTACTAAATACAGTCTAAAACAACAGTCTAGTTTTTTTGGGTTTTGTTTTTTTTTTTAAGTTAGCAATTCCTTAGCTCCTTCAGATTCCTAGCACGAATACTATGTGTTCCAACTTCCAGTGTCACTTAATTCATTGGTTACTGCAAGCCCTGAATACACACCCCAACTTTTTGCAGCCCTTGTTGTTTGTATATAGCAGCAATAGTAAGTTCCTTATGATCTGCTCAAGTTCTAAGCAACCACTTTGTTCCTGCACAAGCTCTTTGTCCTTTCAGCTTGCTCCCTTTTGTGCTATGGTGACTCCTCACGTATTTCCTGTAATACATTCAGCACACTACCACCGCATCTCTAAGAATTCTCCCTGAAATTCATTAGAGATTAATTACCCTTTATATTTGAGCTATGTGCCTTTGAAATAGGCATTAAGAACTTACTTATCTCACACACCAAAAGTTGCATTCCAAGTTTTACAAAGCTCATAAGGTGTTTAGTTTATATTCTGCTGTGCATCGTGCTGTGCTACGATACGGAATGAATGTCATCCACCTTTAAGCACACTTGTCCTTATATTTTTCCTGGGGGAAAGCAAATTAATCTTTGCTTTCTATTCTTTGGTGTTAAATTCACTCTGTTCAAAGTTTTATTTAGCCCGGACAGTCTCTCAAGTTCCTATCCACTCTTCACATTTCTGAATTGATTTTCCATAATCCAATTTGTTCTTCTTACAAAGTATCCAGATACAAAATATTGTACCTCCATTGATTGTTTTCGATATCTAACAGGTGATGTGTCATATCTGAATTATCCTGATGCCAGACATCAAGCCTTACCCAGAGTTTCCTTTAAGCTCCTGACATTTTTCTATTAGTATTTGCAAATGGTATTACCTTACAGAGATGTTACTCTTTCAAGTTCCCTTTGCTTTTCTGCAGCACAGCAGCAGAAGTTGCTCACTACATCTCCTATTCTTGCGTGTATTTTGCAACGATGAGAAATCTGAACAGCACTTAAGGAACCAGACATTCCCATCTAAAAACATAAGGAGGAAGAAAATGATGTAAAAATAGGAAGAATGTTTTGTGCTGCATATACACTAAGCAAAGGTAAGAAACATTTGTCCTTTATACTGGGTGTTTATGGCAATAAGAGAACTATAGGATTGAGGTATCTTCATTTTTACAAGAACCTGAAAACTGTTAGACTGTGCAGCAAAGAAAAAAATACATGGAAGTATTTTAGGCCTCAGCAAATGTGTTAAGGGTGGTTTGACCAACCTGGTTCTGATCAGGTTTGCAACAAAAACTGAGGGGGTGAGGTGATGACAGCGTTAACATACCTTTTCAGAGAGAAAACACAAGCTAATAAAAAGCCTAGCTTCAGCCTAGCTGAGGAAGAGCTACAGGCTGACAGCAGACAAATTCAAATGAGATGTAATAAAGAATAACAGTCACAACAATTGTCCACTCAAACAAACAACACCCTGCCAAATTTTAAAGTTGTAGCTAAAGGCTGAATGGCTTCCTGAAAAACACACTTCCATCAAGCATCAAATGTGCTACGTTCCAAGCTTTGCTAACTGTGCAAAATCCCTTGCACAATGTTAGAATGTCAGAGGAGATGATCAAACTGTGCTTCAAAACGTGATAGACCACAGTCTTCAGAATCATACGGACAACCATTCTAACAACCTCTAGGTTTTATAACTCGATGCCTTTTTGGCATCCACTTTTGAAACAGAAACTCTGTGAAACAGGCCTTTAACCTGCTGGTTTGTTACTCACAATATTAATTTCCCTAAAGATAGAAGAGGTAAAAGGCAGGTGAAAGTTGCATTAAAAGGGGGGGAGGGGGGGTGAGGGAAGGGGGGAAAGGGGAAAAAAATGTGCTGTTTCAAATAGCATTTAACATGAAGAGAGAAAAAGGTGGGGGGGGAGAAACACAAACACCAGAGCTGGAAGTATTAAAAGCACTATCTGAAACCTCAGTGATGACAGTTTGAAGAAAGCAGCTTTTATGTGCTACTGAGCCCACCTCTACAATGTCTTTTAAATGCAACTGTTTACCTAGAAAATATAAGCAAGGGCCAGAATCTCGTCTAGAAGAGGCACCTTTTGATTGCAGACACTGAACTGAATCCTTAACTAATAAATTGTTCCACACCTTTGTCTGAAACAAGAAAAGCAAAGGCCTGCATTTTCTCACAAGAATGCACAAGCCCCCTCAAAAGCAATATGGTTTTCTACATCTAAGTCTCAGTATTTGTTGACTTAAAGAGTTTGTATGAATGACAATGCACATCACTGGTTTGTGACTTCTGTCATCTGTGCTACTGAGTGTACCTTGACTCAGATCAAAGTTGAAAGCTTCTAAAAAGATACACAAACCACAATGTGACAAATAGCATGCTTTGTTTGACACAGCAAACAAGAAATTACTTTCATCAGCCCAGGAAAAGAATCCTGTGTTTTCAGTGCTAATTCTGAAGACTGCAGTGATGGAACCAGGGCTTTACTTCATTCTCAAGGAATGAGAACCTCTTACAAGACAAACAGAGAGGAAGAGACATTATCAGTGCATTAAAAGCTGGCCATTGTATGAATTTGAGAGTTGTATGTAGTAGACATTTGCAGAAAAATCAGCTTTTACCTAATTAATCTGATTTCCCACGAAATGGGAAATGCCCACTTTAAGCAAACATTCATCTACTAACTGGAAATTACAGATCGGGACATAAGCAACACTTCACAGATTCTTCCAAAACTGAGGACACATTCACAGCATTCCTCATTCTAATCACACATGCAGTTAATAAAGACGGCTGACAGAAGTACAGCATAACAGGTGCTTAATGTTACCAAAGTCCTTCCCAGCATATTCTGATAAAACATCCGAGAGGCTATTATAAATAAAAAGCACTACAGTGGTATAAATGCTCACCAATATGTGCACTATTGTGGTGCAGAGTGAAAACTTTTGCCACAGGTTCAATAAAAATGAAAAATGCATGAAATCACATCTGGCTTGGGATCTCATTTGTTGCCATACTGTACGTACACAAATTTTCCTTTAAATTAAGCTCTTCCTCCCTGAGAAGGAAATAATATTTACTTAACAGAACGGGTTCTGAATTCAACTATAAACCAGTGACAGCCTTCTCATTTACTTGAAAGGGCTTTAAACGAGAGCTAATAACATCTCTACTACCCTTAAAACCTACAGCTACACAGCCTTCCCCCAGAGCTGGAAGCACACGCCTGGAAGTTAGCAGAAACTGACAGGAAGTGCAGAAAATAAACCCAGAGCACAGCAATGAAAATACACAGTGTCTGAATGTATGTGCATGCACATATTTGTGCATGGGTTTATACGTGCATTTAGTATGTATGCAGACAAACAGTAAGTGAGGTAAAGCTTCACCAGCTTGAGAAAAAAGAACAGCTCCTGTACTTTTATAATTGGGGATGGCTGAGGTAGCTCTCTTAAAAATAAACACACAAAAAGCACATCTTTAACTGGGCGACTACAAAGCAGTGTGACACCATGTTCCTTGCTGAGTTACAAGCATGGCTCTCATGCACACGTTGTTCAAAACTTGCCTTCCTCAGCCAGCAGAATTTTTTCAGGCAGGGACTCCCCAGTGCATCCCGCCTCAGCTTCCATCATTTCTGACAGCACCGTGCTCAGTTTTTAGAAGAATTATTGGCATATACACATTCAGCAGCATTAATATCCTCATTTCCAGTGGGGGGAAAAAAAAAAATCTGTATATGTAAAGACATAAAAGTCATTCCCCATCCTATTCAACATTCACACCCTGGAGCTTGGCTAGGAGGCAATAACACAGACCAAGACTGCTGTAACACTGCTATGTAACAGCCCTTCCAGGGAGAAGCTCACTAAAGGTTCACTTGAGTACAGCATTCACCTTTTCTTGCTTCTTACAACACCTTACCTGCTTCTTCTTTATTTAATCACACCAATATGCATTTTTAATAACACGTTCTTTTAAACCTGCCTCTTCAGTGTTGACTGATTTGAAATACCTTCCACGAAAGCAGGGCACTCCTTTCAAACATTATACTTCTTTTTAACAGTCCCCCCAACGTAACACAGCATTGAAACACGCTGCAAACAGCACCATGACATAAAACCCAGATTTCAGTCTTGATCGCAGTGACTGTAAAAGGAAGCTCACTCCAAACCTTTATCCTGGCATTGCGGTCACATTTATCCAACCTATTCAAGCTATCAGCTCTTCCTGAAAAGTTCTTCTCATCCCGTTGATGCCAGGCCACCTGCCTCTACTAATTAGTAGCACCCAGCTCAGGTGCAGGAAGGAAATGGATCAGCTGCTCTACTGGTCCGCTTTGAGCTGTAAGACCAGAACCTGCTGAACCCATACCTTCCTCCTTCACCAAGGCTTTATAACTCATTACACCACATGGTATCTCACATGAGTCCTGCTAACCTGTAGCTAAAACTTCCATTTTTCATAAATCTTCCTAAAAGCATTCTCCAACCCTCATGCCTTCTAGGCAGACCCATGATTTCAGCACTATTTAAAAACACAATTACATTTTCAAATAATACACATAGATAAAAACAGATATCATCCATCACTTATTAGTCACCTTTAGAGCAGGCAGCACGTTCATTATGTTAATGTCCTTCAAGTGTTTAAAGCCACCTCCTGCATTTTAAGCGGAGGCTCTCGGTAAAAGGTGGCACTTAATAAGAATTGGCAATTACTGAGGCATGCTGCTCTCCAGAAGACTGCAGTATGAATTTTAATTTATTTCTGGCCACATATCAGCTGGGGCTAATGCAAACGTTTCAGTTTAGAAGCAGCAGAAAGTACAGTAACAGCACAAACCAAAATAAGAGATGACACTAATCTTCTCTGAGTTTCAATTAAGGCCCAGCACCTTTGGATTAAAGGCTTATTTTAATGAAAAGCCTTAATTAAGCATACATGTGTATAAAATCACCTTAATGAGGTATGACAGAAGTGGAAAGGGAAGCGACCTCTCTGCTTTTTAGCAACTTTGAGAAACTAGTAAAGGATGCAGGGAAGAAAAAAGGAAAGCAGTACAGAAAAGCTACAAGAATGCTAGACTAAGTTCACGGATGATGAACAGTGAAGCTAAAAGAAGTACAGGAGAGAAGTATTTTTCAGTGTTTTTGTTTTAAAATTGATGCATAGCTAATGATTTTTCTATAATTCAACAGATTTATTTTGTAGCTAGTAGAGCATCACACTTCAAAATAAATTTTAGGCAGCACAAAAACAAGTTTTGTACTTCATTTGCTTGGTAAAATTTATTACTAAAAATATCTTTAAATGCATATAGTATAAAATCTCCCTTTCTGATATTACTGAGTCAGGTTGGGTCTCAGGCAAACTTGCAAGCTCACTTTAAAAACTGTTATTTTATCTTTCTGTCTCAGAAACAAAGGGTGATTTTATGTCATTACAGCCACTTCAGATGTTTTTTACATCTTCCCTTGCACTACGGAGGTATTCTCATTTCCAGATTTGAATTTAAAGTAATTACTTATAATTACAGAGAAGAAATGCATCCAGTGGATTAATCACTCCATTTATATTCTGCTCAAAGGATTATTCTCAGGACAACATCACTCCTTTCTCTTGGAAAATGTCACTTCTACGAGAAAATGATAAGAAAATTATTTTTTTAGGTCAGTAGCACTTGAGAAGGACTTTGAATGCTATTTAAACTCAAAAGATTATTAAAATGGCACACCTGGAATTAAAGTAGCATCTGTGCCTGTCTTCTGCTTGGGAGATAAAGGATCTGCAAGTGAGAATGGCAAGGGAAAGAGCCAGTGAAAGCCTATGCTCATGCTATGGGCTAAAAATGCCTTTGCACTTCATCTCTCTGGGCCGGGGAAGTGGACACCAGTGGTTATCACAGAGAGGGGCAGTGCTTCTGGCTGTGGTTGGGTCCAAATCCTGAAAAGTCCCAGCAGGAGATGCATCCCCTTGAGCTACCACTTCTTGCTGGGACTGAGGACAGGACACCAGTTGACAGGGGTCTTTGGTTTTATCTTCATGGATACAGCTCATCTCTCTGTATATGTTATTTTTTTAATAACTCCATAGATTTGCCAAAATTGTGAGTCACACAAAATGGCAATCGTGTTCCTTCTCTCAAAGCCACCAGTGCATAACTTCAAATGGAATAGCCCTGTTTTGGTTAACAGGAGAAAATGTGAGTCCTTCTCCTCACCCAGCAAGAGAGACAGCCACAACGACCACGCTATCCAACTTAATGGTGTTTTTCAGGCTGGAGCCACTGGTGATTGAATTTATCCTCATGAGATCGTAGATAAACACCCTGCTGGTGCTAACACAGCACGGATAGCAGAACACTTGGCTGAAGGCTGTGCATTCCCAGCACTCCAGGTTCTCTGCCCCGCCCAAGGCCTTTCGTTGCCAGAAATGCCTGGCAACGTTTCTGTTCCTAGAGCCAACTGACTTTTGTAGATCTGTCTAGGGACGATCGATGGAGCGTCATCGTTTTTACAAAGTATGACTGCACATCTTTGAGAGAAGGCAGAAGGGTGGGGAGAACTGTAGGAGCAGGCAGATAAACCCATAACCCGCATAAAAATAATATATTCCTGCCGCTCCAAAAATAATGCCTCCTATTTATTCCCCTGAAGATAAAACAAAGAGCACAATATCACTGTTTGACAGAGCAAATTCTCGTCTGCAAAAAACTATTTTTCAGCATAGTCACCACCATTAGCTATGCACTTCTACCACCAATGAACAAGACCCTGTATGGCTCATGAAAATCTGCATGGCCATCCAGAGCATGGCTTGTCTTTCACACTGCTGTTGTCACCGTTGAAACCCACCATCCACCCATCTCACTATGCTGACATCCTCTGTTTGGTCTCCATAAATGTTCAGCAAGGGTCAGTGAATGGCAATGGGTGCAATTTTTTTCCTCCTCTTGGAATTCAGTGACTCACCTTTTCCTCATACTCATTTCTGTGTCAGATGCCACAGTGTCAGGCTGCCCCTCTGCTGCAATCTGTCACAAAGCAAGTAAAAGATAACAGAATATTGGCAGTAAGGTTCAATATCTACTGCCATATCACCAACATCCACCTCTGATGCTCTGGGCCAAGAAAATAAAATAGGAGGCATTACTTTCAGATCATCTCCTGTATTTAGTGTTCTGGAAAACCATGTTACCCTTGGGATTGTTTTTAATTGAAATTAAATGTGCTTGGGCACGCCAGACTTTTATAGTCCATGATGAGTTTATTGCATACAATAATTATGGACTCCGTAATTAAAACTGAAAAATTACTGCTATTTTATTTAATATGAACAACAAATCAAAGATATCATTTTACTTTTTGAATGTTAAAACTGGGATGTGTCAGAAGCATCAATCTTAGACTTTGTGTCACTGTAATTGTATGTTAAGGCTTCAAGTAAGCGAGTTGTGCGTGGATAAAAGCCTTTGACAAGTCAAACTTTGGCTAAGATTTCTTTTAATTTAGTATCACATATATCTTTTTAGATCATTTGCAATAATAATTATGGAAACTGTTTTTTTTCTTGCTAGGGCCTCGCCTCTGAACGAGAGGGGATAGCAGTTTCTGCAGTTGCTTTGCAGGATCATATAATACACAGTCATCAGCTCCAAGGTCTTTCGTTGGCGGATCCATTTAAGTCAAGGTCAAGGAACATCAGGAACACCTACAGACTTGTGAACAAAGACACGGTCAAAGCAGTGGTAGATACTGGGCTACAAAAAAAGAGCATTCACCAGAAGAGTAAAGAAGATGGGGAAAAGGAGTATGTTCTTGATCCCAATTCTCCACGGCTAACGTTAGGTAAACTTCTTTATATTCTCTTTTGTGATTTTTTTGTCTTTATTTACAATAGCTAAAATGACTAGACTTTTTATTGAATAAGGTAATTCAGTGCTAAACAGCATAAGTTCTTATTTAAATTTGTCAAACTGTGCTAAACAGCATAAGTTCTTATTTAAATTTGTCAATATCTGACCATTTAGACCGCCATGTGAACGGTCATTTAAGCAGTGGAATTGTCATCATTGGCTTGAATACAGCTTTAGAAATGTATTTAGACTTATCCTTCTTATGACAGTGAATGTGAAAAAAAAGAAAAAAAAAAAGAAAAAAAAAATAGAGCAACTTGAGGAAGAAGAATTCTTCATTAACGGGCAGGAAGTCTTTTCCACCATTTTAATATGCTTTGCTATTGACTACTGTAACTTTCATTACCTTATATTCTCATCTTAAGCTAGGATACTGCGTTTATTTTGAAGATTGCAGTATGAATAAGATGATTTTTATGTCTTTTTGAAAGGGTTTCTTTTATTCCTTATTCAGTAAAAAGACACTTGTGCTGTGTTAAATGTATTCTGTTAATATGTACCCACCTTTACTCAAAGTTAAAAAGGTTTGTTTTTACTATGGTCCTGAGGCTAAATCCAGGAAGAATTAACACCTGTAGCTAAATACCTTTTTCAAATTTAGAAACAAACATGCAACAAGATAAAAGTCACAGATGTGAGGGCTTGGAATGATGCCTGGTGAGAAAACTCACTTTTAAATAGTATTATAATAACGCAGTTGTACAGCAGTGACAGATAATACTGCTTAAAAAAAATAAAAAATAAAATAAAAACACCCAAAATCCATGAAGCGTCTCAGCAGAGCAGGGCTCCAAATGTGCTTCCTAGCAATCAGTTTCCATTCTTTGCTTCCCTTTAAGTGTTTCTATGGCATTCTTGCCCTGATCATCTCACCTCCATCCTTTTTGTTGTCTTCATTCGTCTTTTCTTAGAGTGTCGCAGCTCCACAATTTGCAGTTTTAAACGTAATGAATTTCATCATCATTAATAATTGTTTTATTTATTCCTTTTTTATAAAAACACCCCGAGGCCTCTCTGAAGATCATGTTGCCTTTGCTGGAGGAGCTGTCACAGTAGTCCAAGCTCTAAAGAGAACCATGTAAATCAATGAGGCTCCATACAAGCACAGGCATCTGCCTTTTGGAATCAGCGTGAGGTTGAGAGGGTAACTTAAGATAATACACAATAAGTGAGTGTAGCAAGCGTTTGGACAAAGGTAGTAAGACAAGCTGATTATTAGTATGTTTGCTTGGTTATACTTCTAAAGATGGGAGGGTTTTTTTTCTTTGGTTCCGTTTGAAGAGGAATTTGAAAGAGGAGAGGATTCCGGGGACAAAGCCAGCAGAGAGCTACTGGGGTTAACGCAAAAACAAATAATGAGTGATTCTGGAAGCTAAAGGTTGTGGTGAAAAAATGCAGACCAAGTGTGAGCATGTTCTCTGCAACTATAAGGCAAAGTATTTTCTCCTTAAATCCCAGCACTGACTGAGAGATCCTATATGAATGTTTGTGCAACCGATTCCAAAGAATGTGCTGAAAGATTTTAAGAAGTCATTGCCATTGTGTCTGTGCTGGCTTATTAGTATTTTCACCTGTAATCTCTCATTAATGTGTAATGCTTGTGTCAGACTTTCTCTTTTTAAGAACTCTGTGTTTTAAACCTTTAAGTTGTGAAGCAACTTTGAAAGTGTAATTTAATGCGTTCTTTCCTTCTTGAGTTTGTAGGTAATCAAACAACCTCCGAGGGATCGGTCATTAAATTTTTCTCAACGGGGGTCTTGCGTCCTAAAAGCTAATTATAAGGGCTTAGAGGTTATTGTATGTAATTACTTTGCTAATGTTCGTTTTAGGATAAATAACTCAGTTGTAAAGTGAGTGTGTCAGTAAGCAGGTTGGGCTTCTGAACAGTGCGTAAGGATGAAAACTCTTGGATCTCCTGAGCTGTGATAAATGTAGGCTTTCGTTACTTATATTTATTCCAAGTGCTGCTTCAAAAATATCTTCACAAAGCCTTTTACATCAATCACGTATCACTTCTTCTGTGTCCTGCTGCCAGTTTTCCTTCATCAACTGTGTTGTGTAATAGCTTTCCTTCTAAACACCTGTGTAACCTGTCCCTCACAAATATCCCATCTGGTTTATATTATTTAGAAGTTAAGTTTTGCCTCCAATCTCTTCCTACTTGGCAACTTTAATCATCTTTTTGTGGAAGTTTTTAATAAGCTTTCTTTAATTTTTTCATTTTTTTTTTTCCCACTCTGAGCATGTACAAAGGGCTTCCCCAGTGCCATCCCATTGTCTTCCCTAAAACAGTTCCTGACCACAGTGATTGGAAGAAAATAAAGGGTAGGCATTTTTATTCTGTAATACTGTCTTCCACGCTGTGACTGGTTTGCTGTGTATCCAGGTTCTGTCACTGTCAAATCCACATTTGTCTATGGGACCATCCAGATAGGTTCCTCTTTTCTCACTCACCCACTGATTCTCTTATATACTATTGTCAGGTGAAACTTGACTTTTGTTTATTGTAAAGATAAGATATGAAATCAGATTTGTTGGGTGTCTTTGAAGGATGTTCTCTGATATAAGGAAGCTTTATGCTAAGAGTTTGGTTGGATCTGCTCTGTGGTACAAGTAAAAAAGTGGGCCCTTTCCCACTTACAACCAAAGATCTCTACTCAGCATCGTCGCTTTACATTCTAACTATTTAGTACACCTCTTCTTTTCTGATTTTAGCAAATATGATGGATGCCCCATCATGGAGTCATGTTTTAGGTTACTGCACATACCTCAGGCATTCCTCCAGTATCTTCATTCAGTCCATAGAAGTTCCCTCTGCTTTTCAAAATGACATAGGTCTATTCTTTACTGTACCAACCAGCATTTTGCTTTCACTGATCCTGGCCTATATCCCATAAGTGGGGGAAATACTGCATTTTCACAAATTCCTTCTTTGAGAAGACAGATTTATCATGGGCATTCAGCGTGGTACTTCATAGTTATCATCTCAGACTGCCTAGCTGAGCTGTCACAATGCCCCTGCAACTGGTGTCCTGTGACCATCTCTTTTGTTTCTTTTTGCTCCTTCTATTTTATACATCACAGTTTCACGTTACATTCTTACATCAGCAACTGTTTTTTATTATACCACTTTAGTCATTTTTCTTTGTTTCAAGAATACAGAAATGTGAAGTAAAATAAACCTTTACAAACACGTTCTAACAGATTTTGTTTGTACTGCCACTTTGAAACCGTGTTATTGTGCACTGTTACTTTGCATAGTTAATAATCCCCATCTTAATAGCTGTGAATAGGCATCACATTCATACTACTTGGCAAATAAAAACTTATATTAAAAAAATCCCTATATAAATCTTGTATCTAAAAGAAGTTCCCAAAATTAGTTAATAGCTAGCGATTATTAGGAAGTGTGTTACCTGCCAGTGGTTTGTGAGAGGATAAATTTGTATGAAGCATTTCTATACAGTATTTTTAAATAAATGTATGGTCAATTAACTTCACAAGGAGAACATCCATTATCTGCATCTGCCGTGGATTTTATCTGTTGATTTGTTGTTACTGTTTGCAGCTCAGAAATTAGGACTGGTTGAGCTCCCTTCCATGCCACTAACTGCTGAAGAATGGGCTAAAATAAAGCAGAGATCCATACAGCATGGAGATTCCATCCAGCCCTGTGCAATATGCAGGGAAGAGTTTGCACTTCAGCCTCAGGTACGTGTGTAACTGTAGACTACACCACTGTATTTAACTAAGATTTTCCAGAGTTACTCCTAAATGTCACTAGCTGGAGGTACAGAAGAAAGAACTGAGAGGTTCAACTTTAAGATTCCATTTAGTATTCAGCAGCTTTTATATTAAGTATTTAGTTTTACTTAAGTATTTAGTATGAAGATGCCATTTAGTATTTAGCAGTATACTGCTATGTTGGTCAACTCTGATGTACTCTGCAAGTGGGATGGCAGAAAAAGGTTGGTAATGTTTGTTCACTGATGTGGTTGTGACAGTAGTGGAAAAGGTAATCAGCAGTTTTTCTTGATTTTTTTCAAAGCGACTGTAGGTTATATTTTGTTCCATTTAAACTCCCATTAGATATGAACTTCGGCTTTGCTAATCAACATTATAAATACTCACTAATTAATCAATGTAAGTGTCACGGGTTAAGCAAGATCTACCTGTGCCCGTGACAGGGGGGCAGCTGGCCCAAAAGGGCCGCTGGCCCAAAAAGGGAAGGGGAAAAGGGAATGGGAAAAGAAAACAGCGGCAGCGATCTAAGGAGGAAAACTTATTTTACTAACTATGATATTGGAAATGCAAAATAACACAATATAATAAGATCTAATTGAAATTGAGACTAATAAATCAAAAAGATAGGAGAGAGAGTTCCCGAGACCAAGTCAAACCTGAAAAGTTTGGGATGGCTGGGAAAACGCTGCCTCCAGGAGCCCACTGACAAGCAGTAAGTGAAGGTTCCCCCCCCCCGGAAGGGTCAGATCCCATGACTTCCGTCACGTACAGAGATAGGTACATGGAGCTGGAGTATTAACACTTTAGTTCCAGTGCACTACATGATGTGTTGATGTGGAATACTAAAAACCAAAAAACGTAAAACCATGACATTCCACCCCTTATTCTACATCACTACATCATGCTCAATATATATATATACATATATGCAAACAAAATGATTAAAAGTGCATTACACACAGACAAGTCTATATACATATACATAGAATTACTGGCTGCACTCCCCTAGCATCAAGTTTCCTTGTGGTACACATTGAACATCCCCGTTTCTTTGCATTACCCACCAAGTGGAACCTGGTCCCTGGGCAAAAACAGTACCACGGAGAGGTTTGCCCTTTCCAGAAACTGGAAGAACCCAAACCGTTTTACCCAACATGTTTTTTACATGTACAACAGGGACTTTATCTCCCTCTACAGTATGTAGGGAGCTGGATTGGGAAGGACCGTCACGATTGATAGATCCTCTGGTATTAACTAACCAAGTGGCTTCCGCCAAATGCTTCTCCCAGTGCTTAAATGTTCCACCACCCATTGCTTTCAGCATAGTTTTTAACAATCCATTCCACCGTTCAATTTTACCAGAGGCTGGTGCATGGTAGGGAATATGGTAAATCCACTCAATGCCATGATCTTTGGCCCAAGTATTCACAAGAGAATTCTTGAAATGAGTCCCGTTATCTGACTCAATTCTTTCTGGGGTGCCATGTCGCCACAGGACTTGTTTCTCAAGACCCAGTATGGTGTTTCGGGCGGTAGCATGGGGTACTGCATATGTTTCAAGCCACCCCGTGGTTGCCTCCACCATGGTAAGCACATAACACTTACCACTGCGAGATCGTGGCAAGGTGATATAATCAACCTGCCATGCCTCCCCATATTTGTACTTTTGCCATCGCCCTTCCTCCCAGAGTGGTTTCATCCTCTTGGCTTGTTTAATTATGGCACACGTTTCACAGTCGTGAATAACCTGTACAATAGCACCCATAGTTAAGTCCACCCCTCGGTCTCTAGCCCACTTATATGTTGCATCTCTCCCTTGGTGGCCCGAGGTCTCGTGGGCCCACCGAGCTAGAAATAATTCACCCTTGTTCTGCCAGTCCAAGTCTATTTGAGCCACCTCAATTTTGGCAGCTTGGTCCACCTGATGGTTATTTTGCTGTTCTTCAGTAGCCCGATTCTTGGGCACATGAGCATCTACATGGCGTACTTTCACGACCAAATTCTTTATCCGGGTAGCAATATCTTTCCACAGTTCAGCAGCCCAAATAGGTTTACCCCTTCTTTGCCAGTTATTTTGTTCCCACTGATGTAACCACCCCCACAGAGCATTTGCCACCATCCACGAGTCAGTGTAAAGATAAAGTATTGGCCACCTCTCCCGTTCAGCAACATCTAAGGCCAGTTGGACAGCCTTTACCTCTGCAAATTGGCTCGATTCTCCTTTGCCTTCAGTGGCCTCTGCAACTTGCCGTGTGGGGCTCCACACAGCAGATTTCCATCTGCGATGCTTTCCCACAACACGACACGATCCATCTGTAAACAGGGCATATTTTTTTTCATTTTCTGGTAATTCATTGTATGGTGGGGCCTCTTTAGCTCGTGATACTTCTTCTCCTGGTGATGTTCCAAACTTTTTACCTTCAGGCCAGTCCATGATGACCTCTAGGATTCCTGGACGGCTGAGATTCCCCATCCGTGCTCGTTGTGTAATCAACGCAATCCACTTACTCCAAGTGGCGTCAGTTGCATGATGAGTGGAGGGAACCTTTTCTTTGAACATCCAGTTCAGCACTGGCAGTCGAGGTGCCAGAAGGAGCTGTGTTTCAGTACCGACTACTTCAGAAGCAGCCCGAAGCCCCTCATATGCAGCTAAGATCTCCTTTTCAGTTGGAGTGTAGCCCTCTTCTGACCCCTTATATGCTCTACTCCAAAATCCCAGGGGTCGGCCTCGGGTCTCTCCTGAGGCTCTCTGCCACAAACTCCACGTGGGACCTTTCTCTCCAGCAGCAGTGTAGAGGATGTTCTTTATACCCTGTCCTGTCCGTACTGGCCCCAAGGCCACGGCACGGGCTATCTCCTGTTTAATCTGTTCAAAAGCCTGCTGCTGCTCGGGGCCCCATGTAAATTCATTCTTCATTCGCGTCACATGATAAAGGGGGCTTACAATGAAGCTATAGTTTGGAACATGCATTCTCCAAAAGCCCACTGCACCCAGAAAAGATTGTGTCTCTCTCTTATTAGTGGGTGGAGACATAGCAGTGATTTTGTTGATCACATCTGTCGGGATGTGACGACGGCCATCTTGCCACTTTATACCTAGGAACTGAATCTCCTGAGCGGGTCCTTTCACTTTGCTTCGCTTAATAGCAAAACCAGCACGCAGAAGAATCTGGATTATTAGCTCTCCCTTTGTGAAGACTTCTTCCGCTGAATCGCCCCACACAACGATATCATCAATGTATTGCAGGTGCTCAGGAGCACTGCCCTGTTCCAATACAGTTTGGATCAAGCCATGGCAAATGGTTGGGCTGTGTTTCCACCCCTGGGGCAAACGGTTCCAAGTATACTGAACGCCCCTCCAGGTGAAAGCAAACTGTGGCCTACATTCTTTGGCCAAAGGAATGGAGAAAAAAGCATTAGCAATGTCAATGGTGGCATACCATTTGGCTGCTTTTGACTCCAGTTCATACTGGAGTTCTAACATGTCCGGCACAGCAGCACTCAGTGGGGGTGTGACTTCATTCAGGCCACGGTAGTCCACTGTCAACCTCCATTCTCCACTGGCTTTACGCACTGGCCATATGGGGCTGTTAAAAGGTGAGTGAGTTTTGCTGATCACTCCCTGACTCTCTAGTTGACGAATCAACTTATGAATGGGGAGCAAGGAATCCCTGTTGGTGCGATACTGCCGTCTGTGCACTGTTTTTGTAGCAATTGGTACCTGTTGCTCTTTCACTCGTAGCAACCCCACAGCAGACGGATCTTCTGACAGGCCAGGCAAAACAGACAGCTGCTTAATGTTGTCTGCGTCTACAGCAGCTATTCCAAAAGCCCATCGATACCCTTTAGGATCCTTGAAATGTCCCCTTCTGAGATAATCAATACCTAGTAT
>JAPSGF010000005.1:3448990-3548253 GCA_035772895.1 Perdix hodgsoniae
TTTTAAGCACTTGTTCCAGAATGTTTTGCTCTAGTTAAAAGCAGTTGGCATCTCTCACTTTCTGCCACTCCATGTATTGTTAACACCGAATTCACATATTGGTTTAAGCTGTAATTTATTAAGTAATTCCTGCAGAAGACTGATACTATTTTTACCAGAAAGAATGCACTAGTCACCAGAAGAAAGTGATGAGCTTTCAGGCAGTCAGGATTTTCCTTGTTGTCAATATTTTTTTACTCTTCAGCTTTTAGAATGGATTAAAGATAGTCTTCTCTGTTTTTTTCTTTGTAAAACAGGTATTGCTTTCATGTTCCCATGTATTCCACAAAGTGAGTTTGTTTTTATTTAACAATTCAGGCATATAGTATGTGTTTTAAGTTACTTAAGTGAATATCTCAGTGAATTACTGTAACCATCTTGAAAAGGAACTTTAATTCCAGATTCTTAAGATAAGAAATATAATTTAAAACTATTGAATGACGAGGTTCTTTATCCCTTCATAGTGTCTTTTTAAAGCTTTATGGGAAACACAGTTTGTAACTGAGTTACATATACCAAACAAGAACAGCCTAACTCAAAAAAAAAGAAATTGTGAGAATACACATAGATTTACAATAATTTTAGCATTTTAGTTATAAAAATATGTAATTTGTATGGTGTTCATGGCTTGCCAAATAAACATGTTTTACGCTCTGTAATCTAACCTCTTTCATCATTCCCAGTGATACCAAATACATAGTAGATAATTGCGATGATTTTTCCAGGCATGTCTGAAAGCCTTTGAAAAATTTACGGGCAAAAAGTCTTGTCCTTTGTGCAGGAAAAAGCAGTATCAGACCAGAGTGATACATGACGGGGCCCGCTTGTATAAAATAAAGTGTGCAATCAGGTAAGCCTTGCTTCTGCTAGAGGTGCCATCACTGGGCAATATTTATTTCAAAATAATATTCTGAATTAAAACTTTAATGAGAAACTAAACAGAAGAAATGAACAGTAAAGTGATGTAAATTTAAGCTTCCCTCTGAGCAATCTTGTTTCTTACAGAATTCAAGCCTCGTGGAGGGGATACGTTGTTAGAAAATGGTATGAAAACTGGAGAAAAACAGTGCCTCCTAAAGACTACAAACTAAGAAAACAGTTTTTTCAGGAGAAGGTATGTTTCATTTGGTTCTTCGGTCCATTCTTTGATCTGATTCAGCTCCCTTAAACTCTAAACTCTTGAGTGTCATCTCTCTACCTTTTCGTTTATTCCTTGTCAGTCATATCAAGCAAGCAGCACTGCAGACACTCTGTTAGTCTCCTCATCCCACCCTATTTTCAACATAAAAGTAGGGGCAATAATTTAGATTCTTAAGGCCTACCTTAATATGTAATATACTATATGTTGTTCTGTATGTACAAGGCTTTTTGTGAGACTCTGCATTTCCTTTCTCTTTGTGATTAGGCACAGTAATCTGTTTTCTATGAGGGGGTATCTTTTAGTAAGAGGAGAAATTAATTAATCCTTAAGCAATCATGACTTCTTTGCATTGTCATCGTTTCTTCACATGGCACTGAACATGGCACATAGCTCCATTCTGTGGATTTGCTCTTCTACAGCTTCTGCTCTAACCCAACTCAGGCCGATGATGGAGGGTCCTTCAGCACTAGAGGTGGATTGGATGGAGGGTGCTTAAACATTTATGTTTGGAAGAAGTAAATAAATACATCAGTACACAGCGACTGTCCTCAAGTATCATGATGAGAACAGACAACAGAAACAGATTTTTCTGCATGGACGACTTTGGGAACAAAAGTCCTGTGCCCCTTTCCCAACAAGGCTACCCACTTTTGGTGGGCTCAGAATACCATCCTTAGTTACATACTTTGTCTCAGTAAAGAGAAGCTGAAGAGCATTTCTAAATATGCTGAAAGTTCCAGCTGAGCATCACTTGTTAAAATTTCTCTCAGCTGAGTACAGATGTGTACAGTAGCTGTCACTAAACTACCCATGGAGTATTAGCTTGTAGAGCCCCTATCTTAGAGAAGTTCTTTTTAGGGGCAAAAAAACTGATAAAACTGCTTACAATCATCAGATGATTGTAAACCACAGGATAATCTTTAACGTAGATTTCATGTATCATTCACAGCATTGGGAAATCATTCTCATACATAACATTTCAGGATTTGTAGGGAACAAAATGGGTGCTACTTTTTCACTTTCACTTAAGAATAAATTTATAAAGTTGTCACACATGGATTCAATACAATCATAGAATCATAAGATCAAAGAATGGCCTGGGTTGAAAAAGACCACAATGATCATCTAATTCCAACCCCCTGATATGAGCAGGGTCACCAACCAGCAGCCCAGGCTGCCCAGAGCCACATCCAGCCTGGCCTTGAATGCCTTCAGAGATGGGGCATTCACAACATCCATTTAAACCTGGATTAGCTAGGTTTAAATGAATTTGGTGCCAATTATGATTAAAGTCTATATACCAGATGACAGATGAGTTTTCCTGGAGTTAGCTCTTACGCATTTAAGTGCTGGTCAAAGAAAACACTGTAGAAATTTTTCATGAGAATCTATCCATTTCCAGTCGCTAAAAAGCTTTTCTAAAATAAATTTTGCCTCAAAAAAATTGTGGCACTTTTAAAATGTCACTTCCTAAATGTTAGCATAATCAAACAGCACCTCAAGTGGAAAAAAAAATGAAATTTTTAATAATCCTGCCTCTTCTGGAAGAATCACAAAGGTTAAATGCCAAGTTTCACGCTCTTAGATAAATATCACAAAATAAAAAATAAAGTCTGAAATATTAGCACTTATTTTGGTGTGATATTACTTATTACACCTATGATTAAAATTTCTAATAACTCAGATCAAAGGAGATACAAAAGGTCAGAAACCAAAGCGTGCTACTTTTTAGCACTACTGCACGCAGAAACAGGGCGTTGCTTCAGCATATGGGGTAGCAAATTACTTTGATCCTATCCATAAATGTCACTTGTGCACGTCATTTAATTGAGGCACAGCCTTTTATTGGTGCAATTAAATCTTTTCAAACGCATTACATTATCTCCAGCTTTGCTAAATGTGTTGATCGTTGTTTAGGAAGCTGGGTAAGTCACTGTGAGATGGCGTGGCTGACTTTAGGTTTGTTCTCCCCCTCTATGTGATTTCTCCCAACAATTTTAATTTAAATCTCACCAAACAGTATAATGGTCCTAAAATTTGTTTAGTCGTTTGACTTCCTTTATCACATGGAGATGGTAAACATTCTGTTGCTAACTTGAAGTGGCTCCAAGCAGCCAAACGAGGAGGATATTAAACCAGTAAAAGCTTATCAACTGATTCATTGATATGCTGTAAATTCCAGCCTTTTCATTTTACTTTTGAGGGTTGCCATAAGTCAACACATTAGTAAGCAATTTGCTGACACTGGATCACTTTAAAAGGCTTCCCTGTGGACAAAGTTCATGCCGGTGCTTTGTTTCATCGTTTTGTTTTATCATAGCCTTGTGCTGCCCTACAGATGACTGAAGCAGTTTTGCATACCAACAGAGTATTTCAAATCCTCAGCTTATGGTTTGCTGTTCACTTTTTAAGAAGTTACAGGTGAAATAGAGTTATGGCATTTTCAGAAATAAATTCAGTTAGTTTCAGATCTGGAAAAAAAAAATGACTGCATGTTACACAGCAGGATTTAATATTTAAATCCTAGAACATATTAATGTAAGATTAACAAATGATATGGTCATTACTTCCTGTTTATTTTGATAGTACAGATTTGCCAGTTAACATAAATTTGGGGCTATATTTTAGTTAAAATGTTTTCCTTCTCAACCCCAGGCTTAATTTGCTGATCGATGGAATATGGGTTGGGTCAGGCCATGCTGAAGGAAATACAGGAGCAGCTCAAAGCAGACAGTGTCTTAGCAGCAGGGAACTTAATAGAATGCTGTCCTCTTAGGCAGGAAAAGAATTTTCCTCTCTCTCCTTTACAGTGTCTGCACATAGGAGCTCACAAGGGGACTCTCAGGATCACTTAGCGAAATGGGGTAGAGAAGCACAAGTGCACACTCAGGGAAGAAATGGAGCTTCTCCCTGCTGAGGGAAAAGGAACAAACAGCGCAGCACAGGAAGGAAGGGGACACGACTCACTTTAATGCAGCTCCAGCCGCTTTCTCTGCCTCCTGCTTTCAGCTCTCGTTGGTTAATTTCACTCAGCAGTCGATCTAATCATCCCACAGTGCACAGAGACAGGCCGGGTCCTGGAACTGACTGCATGCTGATTGCACTGCTCTCAGATTCACAGAAATAGACACTGGATCGGGGATGAGTTAAAATGTAGCTGTTTTTCCCCAAGTTTGGGGTCCTGAGAGGCTCACAGAGAAAGTTAAAGCATCTTCGTGGCTGCTCTAGCTTTCAGTTACATTGCCCTAGCTTTCTTACAAATGCAGTTCAGGTCTGTTCATGTTTGATGCTGATATGCATGAGGATCGAGCACAAATCAGGATATAAAGTATTTTCCTCTGGATCAACTTTTACTTGATGCAGACCAGAAACTGGGAATTATGTAAGATTTAGGTGTAACCTTAGGCCAGGTTGGATGGGGCCCTGGGTAGCCTGCTCTACTATTAGATACGGAGGTTGGCAGGGGAGGGCGGTTGGAGCTTGATGATCCTTGAGGTCCCTTCTAACCCAAGTCATTCTATGATTCTATGATCTTATCCTATACCTTCTGAAGTCTGGTTTTAAAATGAAGTCAGAGAGAGCAGTTAATGTTACCACGTGGAGCAGGTCCAGTTTTAGAACTTAGGTGACAGCAGTTCAGATTAACTAGTGACATTCCTAGTAATCTTCCATGAATATAAATTTAGAACAAACCATTAAAGATATACCAATATACTGCACTTTAATCAGCTTATTTTGTGTCTCAGTTATCATTTGGGATTGTTTGGAAACCCCATAGTGTAAATACTGGAAAAGGCCTGCAGCAGGATTTTTGTTTGTTTCCTCCTGCACACATACCACCAAAAGTCACAGTTTGCATGAGATAGAATTAGAATTTTTTTCTTTCTTGTCAGTGAGCAATCATAGAGGAAGCACAAGAACATCCATCCAATCTTTGCCAGATACAAAACATCTACAAAGAACAGAAAGTTCTGCTGCTTTTCAAATCACGTTGTGATTTAAATACACTCCATGAGAGGCCTCAGAAGGATTTTGTTTTTAGTTGGCTACGCCAAGTTAATACATCAGCATTACCTTGCTGATTGGCGCTAATATACAGGTGCATCCTTTCAACGTACTGCTGTGCTTGAGATCATTTTTGAACACAATAAGACATAATAGGTCTTAGCTATCAGTGGAGCAAACTATTACAAAAAAGAATACAACATCATTAAGAACCAACTGACTTCTCTCATGTTATAGGTCTCAGTATTTATTTGCCCTCTTCTAATGTTTGTCTTCTTCAAGCCTCTACTGAGAAACTGCAGCTTTCAGTGGAAAACATTCTCATACTTGCACATTACATGAACGTATGTATATATTTTTTTTAGAAAACATCAACTGCTACTGTGAGGTTTTTCATAGTTTTAGAAGAAAACTAAAAGCTTGAAAACTAAATGCTAAGCAAGCTTCTCAGATACTTCTGTGGTTGATTGATCTTTGTTGGCAGTTTGTTGGTTGTTTCTTTTGTTGTCTGGATTTTTTGCTTTTATTATTATTTGTGTAGGCATTGGATTTGGCTTCTTGCTTCCATCAGGTCTAAAAGAGTTTACTTTGAATATTCCATCATATGCTATGAAGGGTCCCTTTGAGCAGTTATAAGGGGAGCACGTCTTGGTGTGAAGAACTGCCCAAAACTAAAGTGAAACAGTAGGAATGAATTCAGGTACTGACCTAACGACAGCTGCTATTACCCCACCCTTCACTTCCCATCCTCTCCTCCCTGAAAAATGGCTGTTTTTTTCCAATTAAGTTTTCAATCTAACAGCAACCCATTTTATTTTCAGGTTCAGCAGATTAGCAGTCGGCTGCTGAGTTCTTATGACATAAACGTAGATGATTTTCTTTTCAAGATAGATTCTTCTATAGCTGCGTGTCGGGATGCATTTCAGCAGCTGGAAGAAATACTCAGTGAAAATGACTGGGAGACGATCCAGATGCAGGTTGGCTGGCTTTTTTTCTTTGTTTAAGAACTCCAAACTTACCAGCTTTTACACTCTTTAAAAGCATGGCAGTCTTCAGCACAACTGAGATTTTTTGAGAGGAGAGGGGAGTTTAGTTTTTCAATATAATCTACTCTAAATCAGGAACATTTAACAAGTTTTTAAACTTCAGAAGTCTCCTTTTACTTCAGCAGCATCTCTCCTCGTTTCAATTAAAGAGCCCAAGGAGACTGAAGGCAAAATTGAGAGTCAAAATGTTGTTCATTTGCCAAAGTACACCAGTCATAAAGCTTGAATGCTTTAATTAGTAATTTTATTGATACATTTACATTGCTTCACTAGCATAGAGGTTTTTCTGTTGTTGTTTTTACTTAGGCATTTCGGCAGGAGGTAGTTGACTGTCCTATCTGTATCATGCCACTCAGCCCTACCGCTCACCCTGCCTGTCTTTTCCCTGGTACCAGCAATCCGTTTTCCTGACCAACCGTTCTGCATTCTTGTTCACATTTGTTTCACCATTCCTGTCTTGAAGCATTTGAAGTTTTCCCTGGGAATGCAACATATTTGCCCTTTGTGCCGCTCATATTATCAAAAGATGGTCCTCAAGTGTTGACACCCACAGCTCAGTGAAGTACCTCCTAGCAGAGCACAGCAGACACAATGGATGTGCATGTTTCTACCTTGGGAGCCTTTTAAGATCCAGATCTTTTAAGTAATTTTATTTATGTACAATGGCATTCACCTTGTCTTTGGAGCAATAAAAGCTGAGTGCTGTAGCTCTACTTTAATAGTCAGTTTCACCTTTCTCAACATTTTTCATGTCCATCCCTCTGGCACTTTCACCTTCCCTCATTTTCATTTCTCTCTCTCAGTGATGAGGCACAGTTCATTTAGGCATTGTGTTCCTTCAGCAGAACCCCCGTTATCCTTCACCATTGTGGTTTTATGCCTGATATGTGGTAGCACAGGCTCCCATTCACAAGAACAATCAGTACTGTCACCGGGATCACTGCAAGAAACACATTTTCCTTCAGCGAAGCTTGCCAACCAGAACCCCAGTTGCTGCTTCTTGAACAACTGTGACCAATCCCAGTTCGCTGTTTGCAAATAAGAAATGACCCTCAAAGACCAAGAATCACTTCAGAACTTCTGAGAATTATGGAACCAGTAAGTACTCATCTATTTTAGCATGAATAAAAATACCGTTATGACTTTTCAGCTGCATGTTGCTGAAACCAATTCAGGTCACCACATGGAACTTACAAGTCTAAGCACGAAGACCATCTCACAGAAGCTACAACAAAAGAATCATAAAAGTAGCAAGAAAGATCATTCTGCACAAAAAGGCAATGGCTGATTAACTGTTCAAATGGTGAGCTTTCAAATAACACTGACAGGATCAGATTGTGTCAAGCATCATGTGAGGCAGTCATCACATTTCCAGGTACATGCATTTAAAGACTTGAGCTAGAATAGACAAATATTCTGATAGGAATTCCTTAGGTAAGAGGTTTCTACAGAAGACAGCATCAAATTGCTGAGAGAACTGGGGAAGTCACTTGTTAAATAGAAGACAAAGGGAAATACAGACTCTGAGCCTTGGAAATGCTCCCGCAAGCAGAAGAGTTGTCTTGCTTACTGTGGACACTTGAGAACCAAATTAAAGTTTATCACATTGCTCTTCACATTTAGGAAACCTTTTTAAACAACAATATATTGTCAGACAGCATAGAAGTCACAGATATTCCTGGTATTTAACCTGCATCTTAGAGACTAACATAGGTATTTTTGATCCTGTGCAGTTGAATGGCTCAGATGTCTGTAGGTCCTTTCCAAATGTACAATTCTTGGGCTTCTTTTAGAGGAAACAACACTGAAATCCCCAGTGAGACCGTTTCAAAGAGTTTAAGAACCATCACATTATTAAAGAAATTAAGAATTGCACTTCAGTCAGACTGTTAACATCACACAATCAGGATACTTTTCTATGAACAATCCTCACTTGCTTGGAGTGCTGGAATTCATCACATACTTGTTTTAAGAGCAGGGTTGTCACACCTCAGAGTCTACAGGACATGTGGTATGTGATGGAGATTCACGTAATTTCTTGTAAGAGAATCCCAAAAATACATTAAATGCAGGAGGGATGGAAGGGAATGCAGCTATTCGCACCAACTACTGACAGAACCATTTAGAATGCTTGGGATGCCACAGATCTTTCTCACCGCTTTAAATAATAGAATCAAAACCCCATTATGAATCACACTTTATTGAAAACACAATTAAAAAAAAAAAAACTTCTTCCTACAAAACACTGGGTGTAACATTTCAAACAATGGGGAAAAAACTACAACCATGGCTTTTCACGCACACAAAAAGTCAACCTGACCAAGGCAGCAAGAATTATTTTCATCAAGTTTTGTAACACAGCAAAGTAACCACTGAGAACACTGCAAAACATATTTTGCAATGACCTAAAATACTCTAAGAAGGGTTTGGTGGGGAGGAGGTATTCATACAGAATATTGTTCTGTTTGCATTAGCAAGGAAAGTGCCATTTTTCAGCACGTTTTACCTTGGTCCAACATACCACCATGTGAGAGAAAAGCTGTTGCTCAAGACTACAGATTCAACGAGGCCTTAAGCACAAACTGGACCAACAAAGTACAACTGAATGTATTCAACTAGGCGTGCATGAGGGGAAGTAACTGCTGCCATTCTTACAGTGACAGCAGTAGCAACATCAACAGGAGCACTCATTCAGTACTGTAACTCTTATGGACACACCAGCAGAGGCCACTTGAAGGTGGATCAGGTGTGATGGATGGCCAGCAGCACCCTAGTGTTCTTGTCTCCTCAGTGGAGATTTTAGAGACAGTGCATTTCAGAGTAATGCACATTTTTTCTCTAGGCAATGTAGGATTTGGTTCTCAGCCCAAGAAAGTAAAGGACACCTACCCTCCTTTTGTGTACATGTACATCTTATGCACGTTAAGATTTCAGATCCTTGACCCAAACGTATCTGTTTTCTGTCCATTTATTTTAAAGCAACAGGACTCAGACCAAATTAGACAAAAGTACTTTGACGTCCACATCTAAAAAAAAAAAAAAAAAAAAATGAGGCTCCAATTTGTTCTGTAAAACAACATAAAACCAGAGTGGAAACAGCCACAGTGATTTTGTGAAACTAAGTGCTTTGGCCCAGGTTGAGAAAACCTATGGCTGGGGGAAAAACAGGTCATACATCAGCTCATTTCCTCCTTAGGCATTTAAACACAACCATTACATTCCCAGCACAGGTACTGCCATCACACTGCATTTCTTCATGGTCATTTCACATGGAGGTCTGAAATGTTCATATGTCAGCTCCTTCACAAGAACAGCCTTCTGCACGATCTCAGATGGATGGTACAAGGAAGTTGCTTCTTGCATTTAAAGGTAGGTAGACTGCCTTCACATTACTGAAAGTTATAAGCATGACTAAAGGATTTCCATCTCACTCCAAATTCAGATCTCTTGGTAAATTCTTAGAGCAGCCATACTCTAATGACAGGACTGTTTTAATGGAACCCAGTAGTAAAAAACAGATGAAGTGCAAATGAATGAATAAATACTAATATGTTCACAACAGAACATCACTGCTGCATCTCCAGGGGTGCTCACCCAATATAAATGGAATTGAAAAGATTTAATAACCAACAATTACGGCCAAGTTTAGCACAGTTTCATCAGCACTTGAACTTCATCAACTTAAGAATTTAAAATAAGGATTTTCTTCTGATGTTCAATTCTAAAGAATTAGAACTAGGAGAAGGATGGAGGAGCAAGGAGATGGTCGGCACAGAGGTGAACTACAGCCTTCTCCCCAACTTTTCTACTCCAGCTTCCCAAAATTGTTGCGCACAGTGGGGATTCTGAAAGTCACATTCAGTCCTAATTTAACACAAGATGCAAACTCCTTCCATGGTTTTGACTACAGGCTCTGAGAACATCAATCACAAGTGACCCACAGCAACTAGAACTGTGTAGCAGACAACACGTGGGCCAAGCTCCTCATGCCTCGAAGAAAGAAGGAGCATCACAGGTTCTTCAGACAGTATTAGAGACTTCGTCTGAACGAAGGGCACTGGGCAAGGCAGGAAGAGGTGGCAGAGGTTATAGCCAGCTGCAGACATCACCTGCACACCAGGCTGGTCTGGAATCCACATCAAAGCAGCTGTCAGCTTTGATTGCTCTCTTGATGAGATCAAAAGCAGAATTTTTTTAACATTCAAATGCTAATAATGCA
Source organism: Perdix hodgsoniae (assembly GCA_035772895.1). Lineage (NCBI taxonomy): Eukaryota > Metazoa > Chordata > Aves > Galliformes > Phasianidae > Perdix > Perdix hodgsoniae. The sequence goes on from JAPSGF010000005.1 coordinate 3,459,441, forward strand.
ACTAGAACAGGCTGCTAGTTAACCAACAGCAGTACATTTAAGAGCACAAGATACTAGGTCCTGAAATATACAGGTGAGAAGAGTCAGGCATATTTGCATCCTTAGACAACCTTTAACATTGTTTCAAGTCAGCACTAAAATGAAAAAGATACCAACAGGAAGGGCAGGGGGACCTTACAGCCTTAGTGGAAGCATTTAAAGGTTCACAGTTCATATAAACTTCCTAATCAAACAAAACAAAGTTTATTTCTTCTTAAAGAGGTTATAAAATTGGCTGTAGTGAGTTGTCCTCACTGAAATGACTTTACCCACATAAAGAATTAATTTAAAAATCAGAGTATGCATAAAATAGTAGGATCTAGCTGCACTCCTGCACTTGGCATTCCCAGTTATACAAGATGCTCAAATACAGGACAGACAACGCTCAACTATTGCGCACTGCCTGAGCCCACCAAGTTTCTGAAAGAGGAGGAAAAGAAGGGAGAATGTAGACCAATCTTAACAAATTCAATGAAAGTTGCATGGATGGGATTGCTCTTTGCTTTTTACCTTCTTCCGGTACGCTTGAGGGTAAATTTGTTTCAAAAAGGGCCAGCTTGTCCTTCCTATGCAACAGTGAGCCCAGCTGAGCTGCTGCAGACATGGGTGAGGAACAGGAGGGGCTGCAGCCCTCTCACAGCTGTTGCTCCTGGTGGCACACATGTCAATTACATGGAGGAGAACACATCCCTCTGCAGCACTGCATGCATCCGTCCCACTGAGCACAGGGTTGCACGAGGTCCTGCCCACACACACAGCTGCCCCCCAAGTGTCACCCAAGGTGGTATTTCGGAACCAGACAAGGAGAGCAACTTGTCAAATCCTTTAATTTCTATGACACCATGAAGCAGTCAACAGGGGAAAAGATAGTGGAGGAGCAGGGCCAAAGATGAACATCACATTACAAACAGTAAACAAAGCTTCCTACGAATGCAAAAACTGTCACTGTACAGTAACCAATACTGCTACTTATCATCTTAAGGTGTTAAGTATTGACAGTGTGCTTTACACTTAGAAGAAATCCCACGATATTACAGCTCTGCCACCACACTTAATATTGTGCTACCAACACAGAAGAAAGCCAAGAAATGGCTGATCTAAAAGACCTAATTCACATCTATTTTTTTGGTCTTGTGTGGTATCTAGTTGAAGATGGAAGCATTTATGTGCTTTTTGCCTCCTAAGAAGTGAGGCAGATGTTAATGTTACTAAGATCAGTTGTATATACCTTGAAGGTATAGACCACCTGACTCTACATGAGTCAAAATACAAGGAATGCATCATCACATCCATTAATGAATTACCAGTTGTGTGTATTTAAGTGACCATATGCTTCTGTGAAAAGTATACAGTGACCTGTATCTTACACACAGGATATTTGAAGGTACCATCGGATCATTAAATGAGGAGTTCTGCATAAGCATATCATTTTCAAGGCCAAACATATCATAATGCAGACAGTGTTATAATATAAACAGTTGGTTTTTAAACAAAACACTGTCACTGTAGCTCTGAATTTTTTATCCACCATGGAAACCACACAGCATCCTTAAGCATCTGTCATATTCCAGTGTAAAATATTCTCTTACAGGCTTTACCCACGCATCTCTCTGACTACAGAATCCAGAAGGGGTGGGAGCAGGCACAGCTGGAACATTCACTTTGAAAGAGTTTTCAAGTTATGCCGGAACCTTGCAGGCTCATCAGCAGAAGCTGCCTCTGCTCAGCTTAATTGGCCAACTCACTTTCAGAAGCCACATGCACCTCAGAAGCCCATCGCTTCCTGCCTTCTTGGATCACTTGATGCTGGGACAAATATCTCCAAAATGTTCTGTCTCTACTGAGAGAAGTGTGAAAACCAAGACCTGAAGACAAAGCTAACTAGCCTCACTCACAGCTCACCTGCTCCAATAAGACACTAGGACAACTTTGGTCATACTATCACTTATGTAGACGAGTGGATACATTTCAGATGCTTTTAGCTATAATAACACATAAGGCTGCAAGCTCTGAGAATACCTGAATTATGGCCCTAATAAGAAAACTCCCCGTGTTTAAAATGTAAACATTCTCAAACAAATTCTAATTATAGCTCCCTGTTCTTGGCAGAGGAACTGACTCAGAAAACCTCTCACTAAAAGAGCATTAAACAACAGAAAGAGATGCTTGTAAATCTAGTAAAAATCAAGCAATTTTACTTATTTAGTCCTCCAAGACTCAGTACAACATATCAACAGTCAGTTTAATAAACCTTGAATTTATACTAATCACACAAAAAGTAACTTCAGCATATTTGCTACAGCAGTATTCATATTATGCTCCAGTTCAAGTCAGAAAAGGCAGCCTGCAAAAAAAAAAACAAGAAATTCCCTGGTACACTGGAGCTTGATTTTTGAAACTGTCTCAGAAAACAAAGAAGAAAAAAAACAACTCTCACATTCAGACACACACACACACACATACACACCTGTAAGTCTACAGCCCAGTGCAGCCATCTCAGTAGACACCATCCAACAGCTTCTGACACAAAATTTATCTCAGAACCCCGCTGGAGAGTTAACTGTCACAGCCTGATCACACTTAACCTAGAGCCACAAACAGACATACTTCAGTTTAACAGGAACCAGAATAATCAGGAACATTAACTGATCCACTTCATACAGAGCACATACTGAAGTTGTCCTCATTCCAATCCGTTTGAACACTATCTGTAACAGAGCAGCACAAAAATGCAACTAGAATTTGAACAGCTGGGGTTTTGTTGTTGGGTGCTGGTTTTGCCTTTTTTATATATTTTTATTATTACTATAGACTGCTAACAGAATTCCTAAGGCAGCAGTGATGCTAAGAAAAATGACATTACACTCACTGATGCCATTCTGAATGTAAGGCCTCTGGGCAGTTAAATTGTAACATCACAGAAATTTGTACTACCAAGCTTGAACACACAAGCTTTACTTATCAAACCAACTATGCCATCTCTATAAGCTTAGATTTAATTTATGGTATCTACACATGTAGTCCTATATACATGTTTGTGTGTACATTAAAAAACAGGCTAGTGAAAGATACTGGATTATGCCACTGAACAGAAATCCTCCTAACTACAGTATAAATTCAGAGATAATTTACTTCAAATTAAAGAAGACTGTAAAAAAAAAAACCACAACTGCAGCCTCCTAGACTTGTGCAACTTGCATGAGTTACAAGTACTGCTTATACACAGGAGTTCATACAGAATTTTACAGGGATGTACTTGGTAGGGTGAGTGACCTCCACAGTACATCATCATTACAGAATTGTAAGAGTTGTGACATGGGGTCTATGCAGCTTTTTTTTTTTTTTTTTTTTTTTTTCCCAAAGCACACAAGGCTCAGATTTAACATGAAGTTAATCTTCACTGTGTGGCTCACTATTTAATTAGACATTGACTGACTACCAGTAAAGCAACCTGGCATTTACAGCTGGGAACAGAGAACTGAAAACGTTGGCCTTCCAAGAAAGCTTAATACTATCAGCCAACCAAGTCTGACATGATCTGTGGTCTTTACCAGTAACTTTCTTTTTTTAAAACATTTTTAAGGGAACTGCTTGTCTACTGTCAAGGATGCCCACTCCAAGTAGCTTACATTTCCAATAGGGGTCATACCGGGCTTCAAGTGCATCTTTTTTAGTTTTTTTTAAGTCCCAAAGTTATTCTTTACAACCTGTGTCTGCATTACACAGGAAATACTGTGCATTCAGAGGGTAGCAGGTTTGTATCCAAAGATATGAGACTGTCAATAAAAAGAAATTGATTATTCTCTTCAGCTTCCAGTCTTCAAGGCACCTCCTGAATTAACTTACTGGGAAATAAACAAGCAGACCAAAACTTAACTGGAAAGAGAAGAATCTGATACAGCTAAGTTCCTCAGAAGCACACAGCATCAAGAAATGAGACAAGGCTGGACCCAGATTATCAACAAAAGAACAATATAAAAAAGCTGATGAGATGACAAGAATGCCATGAGGATGTTTTCAGCTCTGTTGATTGCATGTGATTGTCAATCACAGTGTTTTCTGATGCCCATTTGCAGACGGCTTTGTCTCTGAGTCTCTTGGGTTGTTTGACAGATGAAGTTTATCTAATCCTGAAAAACATTACATAATAAGGAAAAAATGAGATTCCTCCAAATTTCATGCATACAGCTATTCAGAAAAATACATACAAACTAGAAACTGTTTCAACTAAGCACTCTCTCTAATCAACTATGCAACTTCTATGAAACTATTTTAGCATAAAAAACAGTGGACAGATTTACACACTACTTCCCTAGTCACCTGTTCCCCTGGAGCTTGAAAACTCAACATCAAAAAAGACAGAATGGCTTCTGTTAATCCTATAGTATCAGTCATTTTGTAGCACCCTATTTAGTAGCTCTAAAACTAACTAAATTGCCTCCAGAAGAAAGGCTCATTCTAGGATTTTGTTCAGCAAGTTCCCAACTCCGGAAAGCAGTAGTCAGTGAAAACTAATACAAGTACCTTTTAGACACTACAAACAAACTGAGTACATGTTTATAAACAAACCATGAAGTTTCACTCTTAGTCCATTCCATTTAAGCAAATACTATTCCATGGTTGTAAAAAGGAGCTTCATTCATTAGTTGATATGAGATGCAGTAACAACTTCTTAGTATCAAATATTTTTCTCACCTTTTTTGTATGGCCAGACCTGCAAATTCCTGAAAGCATGATTTGATCAAAATCCTGTTATCAACTCTAGTTGTTACTCAGCCATTTATTAAGATCCCATACATTTTGTACAAGAACTTTGTAAACATGTAGCACTTAAAAAAACATCAAAACAAGCAGCTGAGACTTGCACTAACCCATTTTTAGTGCATTAATAAGTTGCTTTGAAAAACAAACACAGCACATGAAGACTTTGGAATGCAGAATCTGAAAGCAGCTCAATATAATACACACAACAAGAATTTAAGGATTAGATGATTCTGTCAGGGTAAAAAGACAAGAAGAAAGATTAAAATATCTTACATTTGCCTTCCAATTGCCAATAAATGCCAAGTTCCCCTTAAGAATCACTGACAACCACTGCTCACACTTGGATGTATGTTCAGACTTCTGCATGCTCAGGAGCAGCAACAAATACGTTCTATGCTCTCACAATATGGAAGAACAGTAACACTACAAGGTCAATGCTAGAGAAAAGTAATATGAAGTACAAACTAAATTTCCAGTGCTATTATTACCTAATGCCTTCAGGAGCTCTTCTCGCACAGCAGAAGTGAACTTTCTGACCAGACATAATGTTGTCATGATAGCAAACAGCAAGTTGTAAGATAATACAATGTAGAAGTTTCCCAGCCAGTTAAATCTTCCGAAGTCTCCAAGCAGATCAAATCGAGTAATTCCTGTTAAAATTGAATTTGAGACTTGCATTAAAACCTTGATTTCATTTTCAGAACAACGTACAACTATCACCCTGTGGAAGTGAAGTAGTTTCAGACAACATACTGTAAGACGTGGTTAAACAGACAAGAAAATGCTATCAAGTCACTTGCCTCTTTGACTACCATAAAACTAAGACACTTAGCAAAATGCTTTCTTAGGTTTCCTAGCAAAATGTCTGAATAATAAGAGCTCAAGTAACTCCTTACTCTAAATAAGAATTCTGCCTTTACAGTTTCAGTAAAGATAACTGGGAAAAGCCCACATTAGAGCGAAAAATGCTTGAAATTTCAGCTTCTATAAAACCTATTTCAGAAAAGTGATAAAATACATTGTGGACTTTCTTGTTGAAAAACACAGGCAGTACAGGTTCCATGAGAGCCACAACACTGAGCTTTTGTATGTCTGTGTTCTTCAGAGCATCTGCTTTTGAAACAGAAGTTTAAAGACTTCTTTCCAACCACAGCTTTTTTCCCAGAGCTATCTGCCTGTATTTGCACAGAAGGAAAAGAGCCTGGCTGAAAGACGGTGCTGACAGGTCATCTTCACAACTTTTTACAAGGGTAGACAGTGATAGGACAAGAAGGAATGGCTTTAAGCTTAAGGAGGGAAGATTTAGATTGGATGTCAGGTGGAAATTCTTTACAGAGACAGTGGTGAGGTGATGGAACAAGCTGCCCAGAAAGGTTATGGATGCTCTGTCCCTGAAGGTGTTGCAGACCAGGTTGGATGAGTTCTTCAGCAGCCTGGTCTAGTACCAGATCTGGAAGTTGGTGGCCCTGCCTGTGGCAGGGGGTTGGAACTTAGCGATCCTTGGGGTCACAGAATCACAGAATGGCCAGGATTGGAAGGGATCTCAAGGATCATGAATCTCCAACCCCCCTGCCACATGCAGGGCCACCAACCTCCACATTTAATACTAGACCAGTAGGTTGCCCAGGGCCCCATCCAACCTGGCCTTGAACACCTCCAGGGACGGGGCCATCCACAGCCTCTCTGGGCAGCTGTTCCAGCACCTCACCACTTTCTCTGTAAAGAACTTCCCCCTGACATCCAACCTAACTATCCAACCCTTCCAACCCAAGCCATTCTATGATTCTATAATACACAAATAATAATTGTCTAGGATCAATGAGCTGTTACATACCTAAAAACTCAATTCAGAAAATGTCATGGCAACATGTTCTCACAGTTCAGACTAACACTGTAAAGGAAGGAAATCTACCTTGTGCCAGAACTAAAATGGCATCAGAAACTAGATGTGGTTCTGCAGGATCTGGAATCTTTTTCTATCATCTTATTTTTGAAAAGGTTGAGGCCTTTGAGAACTACAACTTCACCAGTAATACTAAGTGAAGAGACAGAATGAGAGGTCAGCTACCTTCATTTCAAAGGTAAGCTCAGCATTTACAAATCTCACTATACCATAGTACAGGCTCAGACCCTCAAGACTCCTCAGACAGCCATCATCATATTAAAAGGCAGATGTTTCTTGTACTCAGTCATGTAAATTAAAGAAAAGAAAAAAAACTGAATCAACTTTTGTGTTCAAGGAAAACATGACACAATGAAGAAAATGAGAAAAGTCTGAAAGGATAAAGGGGGTTTAAAAACATCAACCTAAAGTTGACCAAAGCAGTAAAAGAGAGGCAAGTAGAAATAAAGCAAGAGAAATGAAGCACAAGCTGACTGAATAAGTGGTAAACAGTTGAAAAATAACAGTTGTTTTCACACTTGAAGCCAAAGAGTGCCTTAAGAACATTTTCAAAGCAGCAGAGTATTTTACTCAGGCTGCAGAGCTACAGGAAAACTGAGAAAGTCAAACCTGAATGTATAGACTTCCAGACCCTCAAAGGAAAAGAAACAAAACAGGCAGAAAATTGGGTGAATTTATCTGAACACAAAGGGGTTCAGAAGAATAGCTGGCAATGGTGTGGGAGTTCCAAGAACAAACAAAAATGAAGCACAACACTTCTGTAACATAAGCTACACATTTTCCCCTTACAAATACAAAAAAGTCACTGCTCATGAGAAAATCAGACAGCATCATTCTCTGGGCGTGCTGGGGAAAAGGTTAACAAGCTTTTGTGACTCCTCAGAAGCACAATCTACACAGCCTGTATTAAAAAAAACAACAGTTCCCAAGACGACAACTTGAAAAGCTGCTCAGAACTGAAAGCTGCAGATCTAGTAGACATTTACCCATGAAAGTTCACAACAGTTTCCCAAATGAAGCACTAAATAATTGTTCAGGTTTAAAAAAAAAAAAAACAAGAAAACAGGTTTTAAAAAAGCTGTTCAGGTTAAAAAAGAAACACTATTTTAAACAATATTTGCAAATGAGTTTCATATCACGTTTTGCTCTACCATTACAAGCAAGAGAAGAATTCTGGGAAAGCTTTCATCATATTAGAAAATTCCATTTAGTTCACAATTCTTTGTTTCTATATTTCTCTGTTAAGTGCCCTGTTCTCCATTTGCCTCATAGCAATACAGTGCTGGTGGGAAACAATTTTCAAGAAGGACTACTAAGGCTGAAAAGCTCTAATAAAATTAGTTTAGCTTAGTAAAAGCTATCACGGACTAAGATTAGAGACAGCTCATCCACATAAGCATGCTGTTGAACATTAAAAAACTCTGCTATTTCCATCTTTAAAACTTGAAGAAGGTCCCATACATGTATCAGATAACTTTTGCTATTTTACCTTTCACGTAACAATAATACTTAGTGCTTTCTGTACGGTCTAGAAACTTGCTTATATAACGATGTGAAAAGACGATGAATCTGCTTAACATATTTCTTTCTTTTCACCTTTTCAGTCCCACAGGGCAGTAGCATGTAGCACAACACATGTTGATATTTTTGCAAAGCGCCACATGACTCACTGTACTCTAACACACTCTATTAATCCTGTTTGGACAGCTGTGTCTGTGCATTTGTTAGCTGTGTGTTAATTGTTCCATCTTTTTTCTTCTTTTATTTATCTCTATGGCAAACTATTCAGGAATTTCATTTGTCGGCTTTTTTTTTTTAAAGTGAGTTTTACCATTAATCTGTTTCCTACGAGACAACAATGCACCCAGCATGTATACTTTCTTCCACAGAAACCACTTATTATCATCCGTTAATCTCATAGATCATTAACAATGATCTATTAAAAAAAAACCCAAATGATTAATGCAGTAAGGCAGCAAACACAATCCTAATGTTACAATTCCATTTTAATACACCAATTTTTTGACAAAATCATCCTCAGCACTAGAAGTGTTGTATGAAGGTCTTAAACAAGCTTTATGCTTACACTGCCTTAAATACTTGACCTACTCCTTTATTTATTTCAAGTTTTGCTACGGTTTTGTGTATGGTTTTGTTTTTTTGGTTTGTTTTTTTTTTTTTTTTTTAAGATGTGAGTTCTAGAGTGCATACTTTAGGCTTCAACATTCCCACATGTATTACATGGCAGTCATTCACTCATTAATCATGTTACGCTTCATTATGTTAAAGAAATGACTTAGTACGTAACACTCATCTGTAGACATACTCCACAAAAATATACAGTATAGCTTACTGGAAAACACTAGCTACTCTTGATTTGACTGTATTCTGGTTGGAAATAATTGGCTACAGAACTGCTGTTGTACACATTGCTGCTCTGTGGGCCTGAGCTTCAACTTAAACTGAAGACATACAGCCTGAAATAGTGTTTTTTTCAATACTGCCAATTAAATTCACATTAGCTACAAGTATCTTCCACGACCTAAACATCTACTTTCATGTACTTTGTAACAGCCTTGCAATCTAACTTTTAGAATTCAAGCTGAAGATTAACTAATTCAACAAAACTAAGATACAAAACATCTTGAACACCTTGTCTTTCCAACTGGCTACGTTGTTCACTCTGAATGCTACTGCTGGCTCTTTAAAAAAAACAAACGTGAGAATTGCTTCAACTCTGTAATGCTAGATTCATATGATTTGCATTTTAAAACTGAAGGAATGCAAACTGCAAGAAGACTTCAGTGAAAATGAAAATAGCCTGGTTATCACAGTGCCAAATAGAATTAATCAACAAAGATTCATTAAATTATTTTAGAATGCATGTCCACTTAACATTACTTCATTTTATATCTGAAATCCTCAAATGTATTTTCTCCATAAAGTGCTGTGATTTGACAGTGAACATAACATGAAACTATTTTATTCTTCCCTGTATGTAGTGTGTATTCTTCACAACATCTTCTTTCAATAATTTTGAAATCTGACTTGCCTTTTTAAAAGTGTTCTCCAGAAAATGCATTGCTGCTGTTTTTTAAATGCACGTTCATGTTACAGAAAGGGTCCCAAACACAGACAACAGCATGAGAGTTACAAGTACACGTTTTGTTGCTCAGTTGTTTGGATTTTTTTTAACCCATTATTAAGTGGCCTTTATTCTAATATTTTGTACTATAACATTCTACACTTCACTTACCCAGTGTCCTTGACATCACTGGCAAAGCCGAGCTCAGCACCAAGATTGAGACACAGTTTCCAATTATCTGTTTGAATACATCAAATAGCATTGAGATGATAAACAGTACCATTAAAGGGAAAAAAAAAAAAAAAAGAAGAAAATCTGGTCAAGATATAGGAAAAACAATTGCATAAAATATTGTTCAAACCGAACCTTAGGAATTCTACAACCTGTTGGTAGTCTTGATTACCTCTGCCACACCTCTCCACATGGTGTTGCACAATTGATCATCCAAGAGTTTTAAAAAAATCAAATATGTATTTATTTATTTTTAATCAAAGCATTAAGATTCAAAGCTACTATGTTGCAAAGCATCAGCTCTTTAATTCCTGCAAACCGTTTAGAAAAGAACCATTCCACGAGCTTAACTAGATGACTGATATATCAGCTTAAGCTTTGTATGTAACTGCTTGCAGGATTAGCATTATTTGAAAAAATTACAACAAAGAGTTTCCTTTCAATTGAATGCCCGTTGACCACTTTAAATAGTATGAAAAAAATCACAGCTGTTAGATTTTACTCCAGTTTTTGTAAAGCCTTTTATAAAGAGTAATTGAAACTTCTTTCTCTCAGGAAGGATCACTTTCTTCAGCCCTAATTCTGTAAGAATTCTAAAGAAAAACTCCAAACTCCTTAAAAGAGGGTAGATATTCATGCATCACTATATATTTCTATGCTATTTTTGTGTACTGTAAACAAACTACAAACTACACAAACATTAAGAATATTCTAATTCCCTAAGAAATCTACTATAACCACTCCATGTTTACCTACTCCCCCCTTTCCAAAATTTAACATTTAAATTTAACATTAATTTAACATTAAATTTAAAAACATTTTTATCCAATACCTTTTCTTCATAGTGAAACACACTGATATATAATTAAATACAACACCTGTTCCTTGGTTACTGATCACCTCCCCTTGTCAGCTGTGGGAATATTTTGCAAAAAAACAAACACGCTCCTCAGCATTAGGTAACAGCATTTGTTGTACTCTAGCCAGTGCTAAATTGCAGAAAGTCAAATTAGCCTCAAATTGCAAAATGTTGCTGAATAGACCTCCTCAGTCTTAGTTTAATTATTCAAATTTGAATTACTCTGTCTGTATTACTTCTAGCAACCAAGTTCTTCAGATTTCAAACAAGCTCCCTGAAGTACAGTTAGGCACAATCAAAGTTACTCATTAGCAATACATTTCCTTTGAAAAAAAGTTCTTTCACCAGCTTTTCTATAGCTAGTAAAAAGCTGGGAATAGCGGAGCTTGTTAACAAGTGAATGGATGCCATCCAAACTAAACAGAGCACATCCTTTTTCCCACTCATTCAGCATTTTGAAAATCTTCCAGTTTGTGTTTACGCAGCTTACAAACAAATAATGATCACTGCAAATGGGCCATTCGGAGCAATTACTAACTAAAAGAGTCAGTTTGTCTTGGGTGGCAAGAGGGAGAAGGGGGCTGTCACCATCACAGAGTTTACCTTACCTTTGTCATAGTTGTATCATCCTTCCTGGGAATGAAATTTTCAAAAAAACGAAGGCTGTAGAAGCCGACGACAGAGGATACCATGAGATAGCTGTGAGAATCAAGGAAAAAGGAACCTCCAAAGAATGTAAGTTTTACTCAAGTTCTCAGCAGTCTCCTAAAAATCTTAAGAACCAGAAGGGGGGGAAAAAAAAAAAAAAAAAAACACTTCGAGTACTTGAGAAGGACTGACCTATCTCTTTCTTCTTTCCAAACACTTTAGTAAATCACCAGTGTCCCAGAAAACTAGACAGAATGCTTGTTAACAGACAGAGATCTTAAAGAAAGGATACAAAATCAAAATGATTTCAAGCGCTGCTCCCACAAAACCAAAGGTGGATAGGGACGCATTTCCTATTCCAGGTCCCTAGGAGAAAAATACTTTGCATAATTTAATAACATACACACAACATGTATACACAGTTCAATTATACATCTTAGATGAAACAAAGCTTTTTCTTAATTATTTAAGGATCATTCTGATGTTCTATAAACTGCAAGCCTCACATCCCTTGCAATTGCATCATCTAGCTTTCAAACTTGAGTGAAACACAGCATTAAGTTGGAAGTTACAAAGTTTTGCAATTCATGCACGTGGCATCTATCCAACATACTAGTGGAGAGCTCCAGAAACTAAAATAGGAGATCTCTAAAAACGAGCAGCTGTTCACAATGCAACAAACAGGGCAGCCAACAAAGTAAAAGACTTTTATAGCTCTGCAACATCATATATAGCTATAGGCAGAGGAAAGCATTACCAATTTACATACCCTTGTGATTAAAAGGACTATACTACTCAGTGTGCTATTCTTTAATTTTTTTTTGGTTGTTTATCATAAAGGAGGAAAAAAACATCTTTTGAAAGATGAGCAGAATGATCCAAAAGGCTTTTCATATAGTTTCTTTACTACCTTTTTTTTTCCTTAAACTGAACATTTCTAGACTGTATAAAAGTAGATCATGCCAGAAAAATGCAAAACTCCAGATTAGTTATTTACTTGACTGATCATTACACGTTTGTAAAGATTATGGACTGGTTTTATTAAGAACTCACTATATCACGATGTGTAGTAAATGCTTCAGCAGAGCTGAAACCCAGAAGCAACTTCATAAAGTTTCAAAGTGCACTTTTGTAAAGTCTCCAAAGTGTTACCAAGACAATAGAAATGGCATAAGAGAAGTTTACTTTACCCCTGATCCTTTTGGCATTGCAGTCTCATCAACCAACAGGTAAAGAATGTTGAAAGCAACTAATAGGACTGAGATGGACTATGAAGAAGAAGAAACAATCTAATTAATTAAAAGCATTCCACATTTGAACAATGAGTATATATATCCTCACTGGAATTCATAATGGTAAGTTCTTTATAAATGATCAGGAAAAGTATTGAGCTTATTGCTTAAAGATATCATCCAGAATATTTAAAACAATATCCCCAAATAAGTGAAGAATTCTTCATTATTCTTCCTTTAAAAAAAATGGAATTCTTACTGTCTCAATCAGTAGTAATATCATAACAGCTGGATACACTAAATTCCTCTCCCAAGCAGAAGCTTTTTTCCGACGTTCTGTTCAGAAGAGAAACACAGAAGCATATTAACATCAATCCACTTAGAGTAAAACAAGCAACAATTATTTAGGGTTCTATAAACTCTTGCACGTGGATAACAAAGCAATCTTTTCTCAAATTGACAACAACCAGTTCATCATAATAACTACTCTGAAGAGAGGTACAAAGCAATGCCCAAAAATGAAGACTCCTCTGAGAGAAGTTAGGGAGAAGTACAGAAGCAAATTTTTCTTTCTCGTTTAACAGTGTTTCCACCATAACATTTTTTCCCCTGGCATGCAAAGGTTAAACTACAATGAATTTAAAACACTTTGTTTACTCAGTTCATAAAGTCTTCTAGATAACGGCCTTGCTTCTGTAACGTAATATTACACTGAATTTTACATAATACATAGTAAAGGGCAGAACTCTATGTATATTTTACTATGAACTCGAGGGTAAGAAGGGAATTTAAATATCGAAACTTTTTTTTCTTTTATCACATAAATGACAAAATAGGAGACCAGCATACTTTAGACATACTGACATTCAATACGACCAAAAGAAAAGTCAACAGCTTCTTACTGCAGCCTTACCTTTGCACACTGATAACTGCAAAGTATTGCAAGCCTGTGAGTAAGTAGGGAGACTCCTACTGGGTGGCTGCCAAATAGTCACAAATGTCACAAAACATGAAAATGATTGTGCTACTGATCTCCATGCCAGGATGCCAAGTATTACATTTTCTTTATAATTGCCTTAAAATTAAGATCCAAATCAGACTCTCTCTTTAAAACATTTGTTAGGCAGATACAACGATTCCATGTAAGGCAATTCAAGAACTAACAACAGTTTGAAAGGACTGCAAATGCACACACTTAATTAGTAACAATTGAATTCATCAGGTGACTGTTGCAAACTGAACTATGTTCAGTATACCTTAAAGTCACTTAAGTTGCAATCCACGTGGATCAGTATGAAAAGCATATTACCTAGATTTGTTTTCTTGCACTTCACTTTTTCAAGCTCCCGTTCCAACTCTACTGTCTGGTTTTCCAATGTGGAAGATATCCCTTTTAAAACACAAGACATTATTTTGTTTTGGATGAGACCAAATATAGTACTGGCAGGACATACTGTGAATATTCAGATTTAGATGACATCACATTAATACTCGTGGGTTCAAGCTGAAGGTGTCTTTCTGTTATTCAACTACTTTTTAAAAATGACTAATGGTGTGGCAGCCTGACACCGAATGGCTTGTATGCCTCATTCTTTTGCCTCCATATGACTACCATATCAAGAAGCAAAGAATCTCTGGATGCCTTTCAAGAGCATTATTATTTAGCAATTTAAAAATATAATGCACTTCTGCCCCCAAATTAAGTCAGTTGGTGACTGGACCTCCACTTTCAACTTCTATCTCTCCTTCCCCTTTCTTAGCCTCTCAGTCTCCATACTGCTGTTCTACCTCTACCTTCTGCCTTTATCTCCATTTTACCACAGCCCATTGTAGTCAGCCATTCTTGTGCTGCAGAGATCCTGCCAACAACCACAATTCAATCTTCCTCACAGCCACCCGTGAGATTCCATTCTTTCACGCTCCTTTCTATTTTACAGTATATACATGTCACTAATAACTAATACCTCAAACTCCTTTCTCTATACCAGTTGAAAATTGGCAACAGCATCAGTACTTCCCTGACTTGCACATCTTCTGCCTAGAAGTTAATCATCAAGTCTTCCTCCCCTCCCCCAAGTAGGTCTAGGGTAGCCAGCCTATCTTTCCTCTCCATCCTTTTCAACTTCCAATTCAGCCAATCAAACTTCCCAGTGCAAGCACACTTAGGTTTCTACCCTTGACTCCAGTTGCTGGCCATCTCCTACCCTTGGCCTCACCTCTGATGGCAGGCTAACCTGTAAGAGCATAATATTCCAGCTGTTTTGTTGGGTTTTTTTAATGCTAATAAATTTCTATGAGACTAATAGCATGAACAGGCTTTTACCTCACATCTCAATTTGCCCACAAAAACTAGATAGCAAGTAGATTGCTGGCACGCTAGCACTACTTTATGGTCCAGTTTCATTGTTTCCTTATTTTCTCTTCTCTGTTGATCAACCTAACAATTTCAGTACAAGGTAAGAAGATAAATTTATCATCCTCCATCCTTCATATTCTTGCCGTATTCTGCTGTGTGACATGCTAAATGAACATTAAAATAAGCAAGCATCTTTCTTAATTTATTTATTTAATTATTTGGGGGGGAGGGAACTTTTACTCTGAGTATGAATTTTTCAAAGCAGGAATTTTCAGCATAAAAATCTTTCAGAAATCCATTTCTGAAATGTTTCACTGCATGCTTCTTTAACACAAAGGAAATGTGTTATATGCAGAAACACGTAATGTTTAAATTTATCTTTCTTATGTGTGTTGTATCACTGATAATATTTACATTGGCTTCAAATCTTACAAAGACCTTGAATCCTAGAACTTACCACAAAGATGTATAAATAGTGTTAGTTCTAACAATTTTCATTCACTTGAACTGAAGTGTCTGCAATGGTCATTATTTAAAATATAGCTGAGAAATGAAACAGTCATCAAAATATGGTGGTGTTTTGGGTCAGATTTTTTTTTTTTAAGAACAAAGCTTGTTCTGCATGTTTGTTTTAATTTTTAAACAAGTCTCATCCTCATTATAAAAATAAGCTGATGCATTTCCTACTCCTAAGACAGTGTTTTATGGAACAACTAATTACTGTAAGTTGAACTAAGAACATAGCTTTAGAGCTCAGTGGAAAAAGTCTCCAGAACCTTAATGGAAGCAGTTAAAATAAGAAAAGTTAGCATCTGACGTTCTCCTCTTTATAATTGACTTAGTGGACTCTTGGGGAAGCCTTTATTTGAGGTATATGCAGTTTTTTCCCTTTCAATATAAGAACTCAGAGCTCAAGACTGATATCTATGGGAGTCTGTCCAACAAAGTCAGCATGATCAAATTAGATCTCTAATGAGACACTTTCATACATATTCTGAATTGTATCTAAGTGCTGTTGTGGTTCCTCCTTAAAAGTAGCAAACAGGTTGCTATACAAAAGGATATTTTATGAGCAGGGAAGGTGAAGTTTCAGATCAGTCAAAAGAGTGTTTGAAAAGGATGCAGCTAAATTCTTAAAAGGTCTACACCATTAGCTTTATTTCAAACATGCACAAAGTTCAATGTCAGCGCTGTCTAGCCAATAAATCAAATTGGTAGACGAGACTTGTTTGGACTAGCAATGAAAAGTTAGAAGGGATTCTCCAAGAAAGCCACAAAGCAGCTCATTTAAGGTCAATTTAACGGTATTATTCTGTTTTTCTTCCAGCCCCGACATAAGATTTCAGTACCTCAAAGGAAATTGTAAGAGTATCTATTTGCATTCCCCCTAGGTGATTGGCAGTTCAACACCAATTAGTTCAAAATTACACTGTTACTAGCGTGCAATAAAAACAACACCTTTCATCTTTCTTACATAAGTAAGGATACCTTCAGAGCCAATAACTTTGATCAAGTAAATATTTTTGATCCTACCCCACCCGTCTCTTTGGATTCAGGAAAACTAATAGCTGAAGGCAACTTTTTTCTTTTAATATAAAAAAGTCCCAGCTTTATTCTTCAACTGTAGGAGTGATGTGGGTACTGAAATATAATACACTGGAAACAAACATTTTCCCAAATCCCAGTATCTCTTCAACAGATAAAAATACTAGGGTAGATAACGCGATCAAACCCCTCCCTCACTCCCCCTCCAATTTTCACTTCAGTACTGGAGAAGGGAGAAAATTAATTTTCACAAAGAAAACAAGCAGTTTCCCAGATAGATTTGTGTTCAAATAAGAGGAGGTTTACATAAAATTCTATCAATTATACCACAGCCAGAATAGTTACATCCACACTAAGAAAGAAGGGCACAGCTCACACAGCCAAAGTCTTCTTCAAGAGATGTTTTACCCAGCCAACCCTGTGTGAACAGAGATTCATGCTAACCCCTGACTACATCCAGGCACTGTCCGAGGAAACATTAATTAGGACTGACCACAGTAATACTAGGTGTGAAAGCAATTATTGCGCCACAAAATAATCAGCACTGATAACCACCAAGTACTGTTTAAGGCTGCGAGGAAAGGCCAAGAGGTCCGGGGCTGTTCAGTCTGGAGAAGACTGAGGAGGGATCTTATCAATGCTTATAAATATCTAACAGGCAGGAGTCAAGCAGATGAGGCCAGGCTCTTCCCAGTGGCGCCCAATGCCAGAACAAGAAGCAAAAGGCTCCAACTGGAACACAGAAATTCTCTAGTGAACCTGCTTTAGCAAGGGTTTGAACTAGATGATCTCCAGAGGTCTCTCCCAGTCCCTATGATTCTGTGATCCTCTGAAAAACGGACTCTATTTTTCCAGTATAATTTGTGTCTTAGAAAGACTTCTGGCAGGGAGGATGAAACTTTCCAGCCTTGCCACATAAATGAGAACTGTACTTAATTACTTAAATAATTACACACAGAAATCTTGCAAAATGCCTTGTGCATGTAACATCCACCTCCACCTACGTGCTATTTAGAAGTTAAGCTAAAAAGCAGATAAAATCTTAAGTCCACTATTTTTCTCTGTATACTGAAGCGTACATTCTCGAGTGTTCCTCCAGATAGCAGTGTCAACATCATTCCCTCAGCATGTGAAGCAGAAGAATTCAGTTCCCTCTTCTAAGAAGAATTAAGCACCACATCTCTCAAGCTCTATGAGATGTGAGTGGATTGCAGTTCTACTTTATGCTGAATTCCAAACAATTCACCAAAAAAAATCCAATCTTTCTGCTAGCGCAGGCGACTTCCTTAACAAGAAGACCAAAATTCAGGTTCAATTAAGGTTTCTAGCAGGTCCATCTCAGAAGTGACTGCAACAGACATCAACACAGAAAAACAACAATCATCTAAATTACATTCTCCTCCTCAATGGTGAAAACCACTCTGCACTACTTACAATAGATTCTTCAATAACTATTTGTTCATTTTTCCGTATTGCTTTTTCTCATCCATAAGCACCATCACCATGACAACATAAAATATTCAGTAACAAATATTTTACAGGTGCTAGCCAACATCAAACACACAAAATTATAATTATCCCATCATAGCTTCAAAGATATTCACTCCAAGCATCTTTTTGCATGCTTGTATGTATATGCATACATACATATCAGTATTAAAACCAGTAACTTCCAAAACAGCAAATGCAAATGTTACTTTTAAACTGAAACGATGCCTGATTACTCCTCCACCCATTTTAAATATTGAAACAAAGACCATTACCTACTTTTATCAAAGATCCCTTCCCTGATCAACTTTTACCAGAGACTTACTGAGAACTGAAAGAAAAGATTGAGGTATCACTGAAGAGCAGAAAAGTAAGGCAGGAAATGAAGAAAATTAAAGCTAAAATAAGCCATGTCTTCCAGAGAAGACAACAGCAGACAAAAGTCATGACATGAAAAACCTCTTTTTTCCAAACTGAAACAACTACACAAATTGTGGATCAATAGCTTACCCATGCAGCTAACAGCAATTTAGAAAAGAATATATGCAATGTGATTTCTAGATTAAAAGAGTTAGAACTGATACATTTTTCCATAACTGGCATCTGTTATGCTGCAGTATTATTTATCTTAGAAGCTAAAGTTTCACAATGCTTTTAAAATACACTTTGTCAAGAACGGCAGAACTGTAATACTAACATCAAAAAGCTCACAACATTTATATAATTTATTCTCTGTAATTATTCATTAATGGATGCATAGCAACAACTAAATTAACCATACAGCTCCTAGAATATAATGAACTGCTACAAGACTTAGATTCTATGCTAACAATTAATTAAACAATTGAAACAAACAAAAAATTCTGCAAATAAACAGAACCAACAGTGTAGGACACTGAGCCTTCTGATGGCAGAGTAAGTTACTGCTCTTTGGGAAGGGATAAAATTAGTTGGTTATCAATCCAAATCATTTTTACAGCAAAGGTGGTGGGTTTGGTCAACTTCTGTTTCATTTCTTATTCTCAATATTAACATATTAGAACTGATGAATATGTTAAAAACAAACAAAACACACAAGCTAATCTTGAACACAGTAAGCAATGAATTGTAAGCTTACGACTGCTTCATACTAACATCCCAAATTGAGAGAGGAGCCCATTTAACACTGAGATCAATACTCATAACTAGGAGCACTGTACTCTAAATACTGTATAATAAGCAGTAGCAAAACAAGCATACCATTAAGCTTCCTCTGAATTGCTTCTTCCTCTAAAGTAATGATATACATCTGCTCATCTAGGTCCTCAAGAATCTGTATTTGGAAACAAAAATATGAATTGACTGAATTTCAACAGAAAGAATCACCTTTTTGATTTACTTAGGCTTGTTTTGATCCAGTAACCTTTACTTTGAATGTATATCCTCCCACTTCAAAATATAAATCCAAGAAAGAACTCCATAGGAGATTATTCCATTCTGTTACAGATCTGTTTCTTTGCGGCAAGCAAACTGTTATGTTTTTATTTCTGGTTAAGACTCTTATATTTAATCTCAGCGTAAGGATATTAGGGGAATGGGACATTACAGTGACCTATACTCACAACCTATTGATCTTCACATCCAATTCGATTTAAACAAAATGAACAGGAGATCTTGAAATAGTAAATTAAAAGAACTTCTCATAAACCATCAATTTAAGCAGATAAACTGCTGTTGCATTTTGCTTCTAGCTTCCAAGAAGCTTGTCTATCTACCTTAATGTCAGGTACTTTGAATTTAAAGCTTACAAGCAGCAAAGTGGTCGTATATATTTTCTTTATATTTTCAAGGTTGCCCCGACCAATGAAAAGAAATGAAAGACCTAACCACACCCAGATTTTAGTAAACACTAACTAGGAAACATGACAGCAAGGTCACTAGAGCATCTGTCCATGATATAAATTTTTTCCATTCCTTCACATCATTCAGTACAACTACATTTAAGAACTTCTTGTGTTGCCAGCTACCTCGTGGCAATGCCAATTTCTCTCAGCTAAGTGTAACCCAGGTAACTCTCTGCTCTTGTATCCTTACCTCTTGAGCTCAGAACAAGAACAGGAACTAGTAGGCAATACTGACAATTAATATTAGCATTGGTGCATTAATATTAACACCAGAGGAAGCCTATACTATTCGAAAAAGCTCTTTGAGAAAAACAGGCTCTTGTGCTGTAAGAAAAACAAACTGAAAACAAGCATAGAGATAAGGACTAAAGGAACTCAGAAAAACTGAAGAGAGAATTATATAGCAGCACAAGTGTTCTGCAGGAAAATACCAAAATGCCACTACTGTACCTTCTCCCAGATACCACAAAAGGACAGGTCTGTGTAACACTTACTGTTGGCTTCACCAGCAACTGACCCATTACTGTAAACATCCGTGAAAGTCCCACTGGCGTGCATACTACAGAGAAAGGAACATTATGTAAAACAGTCACTTCTAAGTCAAAGACTAGCTTTTCTTTGCATGTTCTGCATCAAATATGCTACACTCCACATGCAACCACATACAGTTTTCAAGATAACTGAAAGATTTTCAAATTACACTCTGAGCTTTAAAACCTTTTTGTATTTTTTGCTATTGTATCAATTTTGAACAAGACAAGCATCTCTCCTTCAAGGGCACAACTGATTTTCTGTCATCATGGAGATCCCTTATAATGAGAGATCTTGTGCTTTGAATAAATAATCCTGTGATCAAGCTTATGACACCAGAGGCTATGTCTATTCTAGTGAAATCAGCAGTGCCAGAAGACATTCCTGGGTGCTCAGGCTACATTGTCTGCACAAGTAAATTGCTGTTAACTGTCTCTACCATGAGTCTGCCCTCAGCCAGTTTGTATTTTCCCAAACAATTCCCAGGTAGTTGTGTAGCTCATGCAGCACAGGAACCATTACCTGGGGCAATACACACACAGTCACCTTCTAGAAAATGCAATGTCATTTGTGAGGATGGAATGACACAGTGGCCACTGTGCTGGTGAACATCAGACATTTAATCTGCTCTCACAGGTGCAGTTGTAAGGTCAAGAGATCACAAAGATGTAAAAGTTACACTGCAACTTCAGTTGACATCAGGCTCAGCTGAAAGATTTTAAGCTTTTTTTATGAAATAACAATTTTTTCCTTTTTGACAGTGATAGCCTGCGATACTGAGCACATCAGTTTCTTGGGAGAAAGGCTCAATCTGACTTTTATTCTATTAATTTTTTATTATCAAGTATTAGGAAAACTAGCCTTCAAATACTGAAGGGTGAAGGAGATGGAAGGGACTTGTATGTTACAACATGAATTTGGACATTTATAGTTTACATTATCATAAATGTTGTTAAAAAAGGAAATGCAGCACACAGGATGTTACAATGAAGATTACATTTGCTGTCATTAGCTAGTGCAACACTACAACTACTATGTATCACAGAAATAAAGACGCATTCACAATAGCTAACTTAAGCTAGTCTTCCTTGACTAAAGAGAGAGCCTGCAGGCAAAAGAGAAAAGAAAAAGCAGCACTGCTGCAAATCATCCCAGCAATAAGCCTGTCATTTCCTTACTGGTACACTGCTTCAGAAGGCAAATGGGATCCTGGGCTCCATCAGAAGAGGGGTGGCCAGCAGGGACAGAGAGGTGATTGCTCCCCTCTACTCTGCTCTTTTGAGGCCCCATCTGGAATACTGCGTCCAGGTCTGGAGCCCCCAGTACAAGAAAGACAGGGAGCTGTTGGAGAGGGTCCAGAGGAGGGCCACGAAGATGATCAGGGGACTGGAGCACCTCCCCTATGAGGACAGGCTGAGGGAGCTGGGCTTGTTCAGCCTGGAGAAAAGAAGGCTGCGGGGTGACCTCAGTACAGCCTTTCAGTACCTAAAGGGAGCCTACAAACAGGAGGGGAATCAACTCTTTGAAAGGGTGAGTGACAGCAGGACAAGGGGAAATGGTTTTAAGCTGAGGGAAGGGAGATTTAGGTTGAACGTCAGGGGGAAATTTTTTACGGAGAGAGTGGTGAGGTACTGGAACAGGCTGCCTAGGGAGGTTGTGGATGCCCCATCCCTGGAGGTGTTCAAGGCCAGATTGGATGGGGCCCTGGGCAGTCTGGTCTAGCATTAGGTGGAATGGTTGGTGGCCCTGCGTGTGGCAGGGGGGTTGGAGATTCATGATCCTTGAGGTCCCTTCCAACCCTGGCAATTCTGTGATTCTGTCTCAAATATCCCAAATGTTCATGAGTAAGAGTCAGAACCACAATTTTTATTTCCTCCCACCTTCACTCCCCATTCCCTGAATATGGATTTAAGAATCTCCACATACAAAGAACCTACGGAGATCCACTAAGTTCTCCAAGCAACACCTTTCCTAGGCTGACATGCCTGGTTAAGTAAATGTCTCAAAGTACCAATCCCTACCTGTTTCTTTGTAATAACAGTTCTGTAAATGTTAACTGTCAACCTTTCAAAATCAGAGAACAGGTGAAATCACAATGTATAGCAAGGGAGATGTCCTGATGCTCCCCGCACTCTCAATTTCATTTTATTTTAAATGTGGGCAGCAGAGGTGAAAAGAGCCCTGAAGCAAAGTCTGATTTGGAGCATCCTGTCATCCTCCCTATTCCCCTAAGTAGGGATGATGGCACTCTGGCTCAGACTAGCTGGAATAAGACTGGTTTTCAGCTGCGCTTCTTTTGTCTGGAGGTCTGCTATACAACTGTATACCGACCTGATACCAGTCCTGGATTAACTGTATTATGTTCCAACTTCTGCCTTCACAGGAATATTTTCAATTAAAAACAGGAAGAGCATAGTTTACTGAACACAGACAAACTAAGTGCTCTAATTTCACTCTGTACTGGTGATGTTTTGATGACATTTCATGTAAAAATTATGTTTTCATATGCAGAATGAGAGCCCCTCCTTTTCAAACAACTGCTTTAAGAAATTACACTTGCAGGTGTAAATGCAACACTGCATTTGTTTACAAGCTTCAGAATTCAAACTTTTCAAACTTAATCCAAAATTTAAACTTATAAAAATATACAATTTTTCACGTCCAACTTTCACAAAGAAAAAGTTTCCTTCAACCTTTAAAAATACAAAAAAAATTACATTTTTGAAAAAAAAAATCAGGAAAATACTTACACAGAAGTAACAAGCATCCCATCAGTGATATACAGGAATATAAATATGGGAGGTAGAATTCCCAGAGGTCTGCAAGAAATAAAATAGGCACAGCTTTAACTTATTACAAATAGGCTATTTATGCCATAAATACAACCAAATTAACTCCTTTCCCTTAGCTTACTTCCTCAGGATTGAAGAATTTCTGTATTTTGAAGTATAAACTAAGAATTACTCAGTTAACAAATCTGCAGGCAACAAAATCCTGTAGCACTTAACTTGAAAAATATCTTCAGCTTTGATTCCTATGCCACTAAAATCATTTGTTTCTATCATATGCATACAACACCTTGTCCACACAAGCATGTAAAGTATCAGCATACTGAATACTCACCTAATAAACTTATTGCAAGGGAAAAAAGTTACTGACTAAATTAATACAACCTCTCAATCTGTGCAATAGTCAGACAGCATTTAGTAGAAATAAATTTAAATTAAAACATCTGTGTATACAATTACAACTAGTGCAAAGGAGTCTTTTATCTGTTTGTTCTTTAAAATTCCATACCATACAAAGACTCCATACTGGCAGCATCATTGTCTATAAGGGCTGAAGCCACCCATACGATTCCAAGGATAAGCAGTGCAAGAAGTATGAGCATTACAAGGGTCTCCAGAATGCGTGCTCTGATCCCCTGCAGGCAGAAGAAGGGGAAGGGAGAAAAGCCAGAGACTTTCAATCAGACATTTTCAAACATAGGAAAAATACAAATAAATAGCAGTTTCTTCTTCCTTGATATACACCTGTATTTTATCGCACCGACATAAGGATAACATGTAATGTGCTTTTAAAATACAGTCTTCCGTGTGCATAAAAAAGGAAGTACTTATGGCTTTATAATGCCTGGGTTGAGTTTTTCCCCTTAAAAACTGCTTTATGTTCCCCATGGAAAACTGCTTTAAATTGCATATGCCTCACAGTTCTCATTAATCTCATTATTTCATAAAATATTCTTTATACCTCATGATTTTGTCTGAGCATTTTTAAAAGATGGATTACTTTTCTAATACTTTCAGCAAAGAAAGTGGATTAGCAAATTTTTATCTATGATTCCAATCAAGGGAATGGAAAGCCAATTATGGCAAATAGCCCAGCAAGCATTAAACCTCACACAGGTACAACACACCAATTTAGTTAAAATACATTCTTCAACCGAAATTGCTTCTGCTCCATTCCTCGCAGTCTGCAGAGCCCTCCAGCGCACGGTTGCAGTAGTGCTCCTTTCCCCAGCCTGCATAGGGCTGCTGCATTGCTTCCAGCAGAGCTGTTCTGCAGGCACACACCATCACAAGCCTGCACAGCTCTGTCACAGTTGTTTGTGAGGAAAAATGTCACAGCGCTCCAATAGCCAAGTGTTACATTTGCACACCTATGCCGAAAAGCTCTGCATTGTGTATACATACACAATATTATAGTATGCATGTATACACACAGTGTGTTTTAATGCTTATTTTAAGCAATGGAGCAGTCAGAACATCTTCAAATATCCTTACTATTAACAACACAACTTCAGACTGCTGTTCATGTAGCAATTTTATTTTTCCTCAATTATCAGTATATGCATCTCCACAAACTAATTTTCCTGTTTCTCATATCCCAGCTTGTGTGTCAACACTGAAAATCTACATCACAGTTCATAGAAGGAAATTCTACCTTATTCTTTGCCCACTCTTACCAACCTTTCTCCCCCTGCTTAACACGAGAGAGTAATGAACTCCACACAAAACCATTTACCTTGAAAATTAGGCTCTCAATATAACTACAGCATGAAACAATGAATGAAGACCTGAGACATCTTAATCACATGCATTTATCTCCTATAACCACCAACTCCTCCCTGCCATCAATCTCCTGCAGAAGGTTAGCATGAAGGTAGCACAAAGGGAGAACCAGACAACTTGAGACCTTCACAACATTTCCCTTAAGGCTTCAGTGGGCAGATGCAGACTAACGCCCACCAAGGCTCTCAAACATCAAACTTCATATTAGAGGTAGTATGGAGGATTATTATTATTAGGATTAAGAGGTTAACTTAATCCTACAGTGTATTTCACATATAGTAGAAGTGGTTTTGAGAGTCATTTATTAAAATGTAATTTTTATAGTGCTCAAAAACTTGCTTTAATTCCATGAGCTATTTTCAAGTCAAGCATATAAGCAAAACATATTTAAAGATTAAAGATACTCCATAGCCACAACACTAATGTTGTGAATTTAAGCAATAGGTTACCAGAAAATCAATGTGTTAGAGCTCAATCTCTGTGGTGTTACCCCACCCCAAATCACAAACTTCTTACAGACTTGGAGAACATACTTAAAACAGTGACCTAACCTTAGGAGGTAAATAAAACATGTTAGATCTTCTACAGTTCCTGCATCCATCCTTCTTTCACTACAGGATAGAGATACAGAGCCTTTGCTTTGCAGCAGAAAAAAAGACAATGGTTGAAGAAAACCAAAACATTCAAGGATACATGGGAAGAGACCTGCTCCATGCTTTACAAGTAGCTTGAAGACTTTTCTTCTAAGCAAAGGAAAAAGTGAAGTGTCCCCAAGGTTTCTGGCAGCCTCAGCCACAAGAAGTGGATTTGTAACTTCTCATAACACAAATGTCAGCCTCTCCAACCTATTTCACAGCAATGGTTTCTTCTGGGCAAAGCAGGAAAATATTTAATCTTATGTGGAGCCCAGAACATTGAGTTCTCCTCCTCTGGATGGATGGAGTACAATAATCAGAACAGAAAAACAAGAACTGCACTATGATGCAGCACAGTTGATACCAATTGTAAATACCTTCCTTCCACATTTACTGCAAGTTTTCTCTGAGGACAAGGCTAGGACAGACCCTTAGAGATGACCACGACCAGAGGTAACCATTCCTTCTTGCCAGGAAGACCAGACTCAAACTCCACAAAGCAAGATACCTGTATAATGCATCCTCATTTTTTCCATGCTACTCAGAAAGTTAGATCCATCTCCTTTTGTTCTCACTAGTTCCATCTATCTCCATGGTTACGAGACATATCAACAATTTTGTGGTCTCATGTACAAACTAAAGCAGGAGTGACGATTCCCTCTAACAGTCCAAGGTTTTATTTTTTGTATTCTACACACACACAGCAGGATTCAAAAATTGATGATTCATAGAGTGAGCCACAGCCACTCTTTTTTTTTTTTTTTCAGAAGGTAGGCTTATGTAGTTTTGCTTTTTGTTTCTCAAAAATCTGAAGCTTGAGTGTTAACATTAGTAATATCTTTAAAAGCTGGTCAGAAAACTGTACTCCTGAATGAGGGCAGAGAAAAAATAGGCAAATACATGCATAAGAGGCATAACACTTACTGAAAGCAAAATTATGCAAACAAAGTTAGAAACCCACTGCTGATTTTTTTCTTCTATTTCTTAGGAGCAAATACCTTCTGACTGAATTTTTCATTTTTGCCTAACGTTTCTCCTTTGAGTCATTTCACTTCTCTCCCACAGCCTCACTATATTACTCATCTTCCTCAGGAGAACAAAAATGTTGCGGTGCATCCATGGCACGGAAAAATACTATCACTGCTATTTCACATGGAGTCCATGTACTCAACTAAATGAGTGGAAACAGAACATCATGTTTAGTGACTGACACCTTCAGAAGCAGCCGCAAACCCACCTGAAACAGCAGCTTGTAAGAGTACATTCATTGGTCACGTTCAGTCTGCATCTGCCTTGAGTACAGAGCTAACAAATGCAGGTATATGAGACTACTTCAAGTTAGCTTTTCAGCTACGAAAGGAGAAACAGTTGCACAGCACTAAATCTTAATGTTGAAGAAGCGAATGCATGTGTATCACCTCGAAATGTCCTTTAGATTTCTTTCTGGAATGCAAGTGGAAACTGCTGAAACCTGTACAAGTGTGAGAGGTGAGCTACCAGCAAGTTGCATGCGCAGGTACACGTGTGCACACAGGGTTAGGGCAAGTTCAATTATTTAATTGGGAGAAATAGTCTCATCTGCACTTGTGATCATTGTTTAACATTCCCATGGAAACTAAATTAATCACAAGAAAGAATGAGGGGAAAACTGTTCATGTTTTTTTGTTTTCTGCATTGTTTTCGTGAGGGAAAATGATGACACTGAGTCCCCATCTGGAACCTGATGGTTCTGTCAGGTAAGAACATGTAAAGCAAGCAGTACGAAACCAACCACCTTGCACTGGGCTTTTTAGAAAGTTTCTCAGTATCACAACTTTGAAGCCTGCGTGATAATACAAATCCTACCTAATTCCTGTGGTGTCTTTCATTTAAGAAAAATGCACAGATCACAATTCCCTGTTTCATTAATTACTTCAGTTCAATCCAACATGCAATACTGGATTTATTTCCAAACCAAGCACAGAAAACAATTCAGAGCCAAAAGGGTACATCAAAGATGAGAAAAACTGGTTTGCATCTATTGCACATTCTGGTATATAAAGGAAAATTCAATAGCTTCTTTCAGTTTGCAATATTTTTTCTGTAAGTATCTGTAGAGCCTATAAGAAGGAGCATTAAGAGCACAATCTTGACAGCACTATGAACTGAAGATAGTCAATTAAGATATCAAACTCAGATTTCAGTACAGCATTAACCACACAGCCTTAAGTAATATTCCCATGCTGTAGACTTATGAGATGAACACATTCACAACCTTTAGAAATAATTAAACATGTTCCTTTCTACCTTAGGCTAAGTTGTGTTGTTGTTAAATACAGCAATAAGACAACTGTAGAGAGAGGTCCATAATACACTTGCATTATTTTTCAGTAAGACAAGCTTTATCCCTGCAGTACTTCTATCAGCATGTCAAATTTAAGTCAAACCCCTGCTTTCTCTTGGTCAACTCGTTTCTGGGATGCTGGTTAAGTTGCAAAGACAAAAGATATTATTATTATTTATTTTTTTTTAACTGTGTTGCAAGTACAAAGCATCAATTAAAAAAAAAAAGCTGCATGAAATACAATACAATTGCACTTGAAGTAATAAAAAGGAATGGGGAATGGAAATAAACGTTAAGGTGCTGGTATTCCTAGTTTCACTGCTCTGCAGCAAGAGTAACACTGTGACCTCATGACTTCAGTTTCCATTTGTGGGCATAAACAGGAGTGGGAAAGAAAGAAGTATGAATACCCAGGGAAGAACAATTAATTCCCTTTTTAAAAAAATCTCTAATGCCATGCTTGATTCTCGATGAATTGACAACTTGCCAGTTGGAAAGACTAGAAAATTTCATCTTTGACCAAGATGAACAGTCCTCAAAATGAAATATATGAAGTGATATGTACCATAGTTACTTCTTCAGATGCCCTCTGAAGATCTCAAAGAAAACCAACATGAACAGAAGAAAGAGAAATCAGGAGGCATCCTCACTTGTGTAGGCACTGATCTTGCACCTCAAGGGACCGCAGGGAAGAGAGGAGACTATACAAAACCTTAAAAAGATGACAGAAAGATGAACTGAATGTGAAAAATAAAGCCCAAAAGGGAAAGGACAGCGATATCAAGAGGTAAAAAGAATACATTAGATATTTCAGGAAGAAAAATCCAATCCTGTTCTTCAGTCTTCAATTTGTAGGCCCAAAAATGAGAGGAACAATTCCCCCAATGTAGACTCATCCACTCAGGGCCATCCTTTAGTAAACCTCGTCTGGAAGGAAAACGTCATTTCCTTTGTCAGGTAATGATTTTAGTTTTGGTAGACTAATCTAAAATCTTTTTCCACAACATTATCTGACAACAGATCCATTACCACTGTTTCCAACGCTTATAAGCACATGATGATCTTTGATAATTGCTGAACAGGAAATCAAAACACATCAAACAGCTTGTAATTTCCTCAAGTGAGTTTCAGATCATCTGCAAAGCAAAACAAACAGACTTCTCTAAGAAAATTACCTGCATGGTTCTCTGTTGTCAGGAAAGGAGAAGCTTGGCATCACACAAGCCAAGCTGACACAAAGTGTTTTCCAGAGGGAGAATGGAAAATTATGCGGTCAACAAAACCTTTAGAAACTAATTACAAGTTTAGATATTACAATTAAATTCTTTATTAAGAAAATTGGGAAGGAAGACTGGCAGATGATATCCTCTAGTCTCTCCCTTTAAGCTTTTTTCAACTTCAAAGAATGTTTCACAGTCTAGACAAAAGCTCACCTATGCTTTTACTCAGAGCATTTTCAAAATTCATGCAGTTCTTTAAAGTGTGCACTTAACCAAGTGAAATACTTTGTTAAATAAAGATGTTTAACACATCAATCCCAGCAGCCTGGAACTTGCCAGAAGCCTAGTAATATCTGTCATCTTCTGCATACTCTAATGAGAGGAAAAAACAAACCGAAAGAGGAACAAAAAAAGCATTTGAAGCTTCCAAGGCATGCGTACAAATAAAAGCTGTCCTAAGAACAAATTCCAAGGATCTTGTGGTTTGTAAAGCCTTGCAGATATCTGACTCTCAGTCTTCCAATTCTTTAAAATTCAATTGCTGAGACATTCTGAAGTTTTTATACTGCTTAATCCTGAGCTACTTGTACTGCCTGTAGCAGCGGGCCTAGGGGTTCATGTTTCCTGAAATGCTGTGTTTTAGCAAGAAATGTTTTAATGATTCTAAGTGTCTTGACAACCTTTTTTTTTTTTTTTTTGCTTTTCTTGCAACTCTGGAAGGCATCATCAGAATCCTACCATGTCGCTAAAATTTCCAAAATGTATTAAAAACAGCACGTGGACAGAAAAGGTAATTTGCGCTGAAAAGCCCAATGAAGTACAAAGAGCAACAAGCATTCTGAAAGGATGACAGATGTCATAAGAAATTCAAAACTAATACATAATTGCTAAGAAAAAAATCATTTCTGCTCTTCAGTAAACAGGTATTAAATGGGATTACTATTAAGTAATTGCAACACATTAAGACCCATTGCACACTGTGTGTTCACACAACACCCAGAGGCTGGGTTTTACTGCAGAAGAGAATGTATATTTTATAATAGTTGTAGAATTTAAAATGAAAATTAAAACTCAGCTTTCTGTCCCAGCTAACAAGAAATTCTTATTTTCTTTATTGAAATTTTGTATTGTTAGATTTATACTATCCAAAACACTTCAGTCTTCACAAATATTTTCTTCACAAAAAGTCCTTCCTCTACACAGGTTGTCCAAAAGGT
Source organism: Perdix hodgsoniae (assembly GCA_035772895.1). Taxonomy (NCBI): domain Eukaryota; kingdom Metazoa; phylum Chordata; class Aves; order Galliformes; family Phasianidae; genus Perdix; species Perdix hodgsoniae. Next base: position 3,489,971 of record JAPSGF010000005.1, read on the forward strand.
TTTGGGTAGTCTGCATAACTAGCAGCTACCATGCAATAGTGCTGCTGTCTGCTCCTCTGTCCATTTAAGAGTCACACAAAACTGTGAAAGGCTTAAAATGACATTTCTGATGATTGCCATACTTGCAAAACTAAAACAAAACATGCACTGTAAGGCCAGGGAAGACACTGGTTCCAACAGAGAGCCAGAAACCCACCAACTGGTACATCTGCTAGAGGGACCACTATATAAACAATAGCAATCAAGCCTATTTGGGCTCACTTTTGATCTTTCAGTTGTGATGAGGAAACAACTATTACTTCCCAACAGTTTAAGCATTCATTCATAAAAATACAGGTTGTAACATCTGCAGTTGTAAAATTTGCCAAGAGTTCCCGTTTTAACACCAATGGAAGAGCAGAAGAACGTGGAGAACATTATTTTTAACTTTCCATAAACAGCAAAACTCCTCATCAAAACAAAGAACCACTGCCTATCCCAAGAAGTGTTTTTTGTGCCAAAAACAGTACCTGGCTACAGTAATTTTGATGAACAAATTATAGCTCCTGTAAGATGAACATTTCTGGAACTACATTACAAAAAAAACAGCTTTACATGGATTTGGGCAGATTTTACAGGGGGAAAAGGCAATGATCCGTGAAGTAAAAATCACAATGTGTTACACGCAAGGAGTCCTAACAAAGTTTCTATGGTGCAGAAAATTTAAACACAGTTCTCCATGGACATCTTGACCTCTTGTAAGGTAGGTAAACATTACTTCTTTTTTTTACACTATGCTCTCACCCCCAGGGAAAGCCTGGGAAACATTTCTGCAATCACAGCACATTTAAAATACACACGAGACCTATTGTTTTCATGTGACAAAAGGAGTCCTAGTAACCTTAAGATGTGCTTGTTGAGACACTGGCTGCAACAAACATGCATTCTAACATCTGCAAACATAACCAGAAGCACTCCAGAGTTACAATTACGGAAGGTATCAGGTTGAAGAATGTTATATTTTGATGTTCTATATGTTATCTATTTAGCGCCTCATACGTCCTTTTTTTCTTGGTTTGTGAGCATTAGCAAAGCAATCAACTATTCCTACAGTTAGAAACAATACTTAAAACATCCCTTGCTCTGACCTATTCAGAACAGCGCAGAAACATATTTCTTCATAAATAAAAGAAAACCACACCATCAGGTAACAAAGAAATAAACCAAATCTAACATGCTGATACTTGGTCAAGTGGAGTCCATATCTCCTCCCACACTGCTTCTTGCCTTGCATTTCTGTCCCATAGGAATTTAAAGATTGGAATGAACACTTTTCACAACACAGCAAGAGTAAAATTTGGATTTATTTTCTGTATAACACAAACCTTAAAATTCCATATTTGTAAAACACTGCCAGCAAATTTCAGCTGATTTCTGTTGGTATCTTTTCCCAAGCGATTTCAGTGATTACCATTCTGCCAATGGAGCTAGAAGAGGCAGATGAAATCAGTCTACTCTGCATTACCTAAAAACATGAATGTAGTACCAGCTAAAAACATGAATGCAGTATTACAGGTGTGGCCCACACCAACCTGGAAACACAAATCCAAATTTACGTAACCAGAGATCAAGAAAAGATGCTTATTTAATAGGTTGGTGAAGACATCTCTCCTGCATCCCGGATGCAGTACACCCACTGGAGTGACTCTCTCTGCCACATGACTCTCTTTTGCTGCACTGACCCAGAAAAGTATCATACCCACTTTATTACATTATATTTTGTGTTCTACAATTGTCCATCCCTCAAACAGCCTATGATGCTAGATGGACTCCTTGCAGGTTTGCATCTTCACCATCAGGATGGAAGAAGGTTCTGACTCACTTTTTTTTTTTTTTTTTAAACAACCCTAGGGTTTATTTACTTACCCAAGACAAGTCAAACACCAGGAAGAATGATAACACGAGATTTATTGGTTGTCTGGCAGCTAAAGTATTGTTTCAAATACATGGATTCATACTACCTGAGGAAAGAGCACACAACTGACTCTTCCCACATCAAGGCATCATTCAACTATGACAAAGATCATGTTAAAAAAGATAGATGCAAATCTTCTATTGACATAGTAATAGAAGCACAAAGCCCAAACTTTTGGGTGAAGAAATGTGAAAGGATACATAGAGTAAAATAATGGCAATCCATGCTCCCCCTTTCCTCCACAGGTTTCCTCTGCTGCTCCACTAGCCAGCTCAGCTCTCACTAATTAGGTCTTTGGTGCTCCACTCCCTCCGCCTACCAAGTTTCCCAGACTTTCCAAAGCCACCTGCAGCAACAACAAGGGAGCCGTGGGATTTCTGACAGCGTGAGCCTCCCCACCATCACTTACTTTTGGATAAGAATCTTTCCTGCTACACTGAAGTGATAGGAAGAAAAATAGATATTTTCCACCTTCTTTGTAGCTGGCAGATGAAAATAAGTCATCTAAAAATATAAAGGAAGACTTGGAACTTATAATAGTGGTCTGGTGGAAAGAAGCCATAAAGATGAGTTCTCTGAAGCAAACGACACGTAGAAGAATACTGACTGCTACTAAAGCTCTAAAATAAAATTAAACCTGAAGGGTTTTTTTGATGCTGAGTAAGATCAAGAAAGCACATTTCTAGGAACTGCCAGAGCACCAGACTGCTGGAAGCTCCTTTCAACAAAACTTTTTAAGAAGTGCATGAAAACAAATAAATAACACAAAAGCTGCCTGGGATGGGAGTCAACCTCATTGCTTTCTTGAAGCCTTTAATTCAGACATACTTAATGCCTACACATTCCCATTCAAATAATTTTGAATGACTCACTTCTGCTTTAAAAAACAGTACCCAAAATGTCTCTTGGTCATTTCAAAGGATTCCAATTCCAAGTTATACACTTTGGCACACGAAAAGTCCAGTAACAAAAAAATATATAGCTCCCATGGGACTACGTTATTCCTAGAACCTATTGCTTCAAGTTTACAATCTAAAGAGATTCCGTACAGAGCTGTACCATCTGCATACTTTACAAACAGGAGAAGTATTTTAGCACGTGTATTTTTACTCACACAGAACTTCATAAATTAGCCTAAATTCAAAGAAAAATTATAAACAAATCAGAAGATGTATTCCTAAAGAAAGCAATGATTGACAAGTTATTTTATTTCCAGCTCCATGTTAAAGCTTTTAATGAAGAATTACGGAAATTCCACAAAATACAATCATGGTAAGTACAGCAGAACTTTGTAACAGCTGCACTGTACAAGTTCAGAACAATGTAGGAGTGGGGAGAGCAAAAGGTTCAGCAATGCATTTCGTTCCTGGCTCAGATGACTTGGAATAGCTAATTCTCCAGTGCTAACTTCTGGAGTCCGATTAGTTTCACAGATGACTATCTACTCATGCAGGAGTCATCTAATACGGTTTCTCACACTATGCTAGAGAGGTAATGGTCAGAAATCTACTTTTTGAAATAACACTAAGCTTGTCTGATATTTTTATTGAAAAGCATTTTTAATCCAGTATTACTACCACTGTTTCATTCTGTTATCCTATTGATTTTCATAGATCAAACACAAAAATGCCACACGATAGTACATTAACCCAGCACAATTTGCTTTTCTGCCTACCTGAAAGAGCTCGTCAAAAAAGTAATTATAACCTCAAACCCATAAACTACTGCAGAAAAACAGAATCACTGCTCAGCTCTGAAGTCACAGCGTGGCAGGTACTGCAGAAAAGCAATGCAGAGTGAAGTTTTATACTTCTAGTTTATGTCTGGTTACCCTATTTTCTGTAACTTGCTCTGAGGCATCTTTAAAAGAAGTACATTCTAATTTATAGAAGTAACCAACTGACATTTAACTGCTTCAGTGAAATGGAGCACAGATCACATCTCCTCACATCTTGATCCAATGTGTGCAACAAGCAACATCCACTTACTCCCTTCCTCAGCTGCCCCCAGATTCAAAACTGGTGCACATGTTCAGCAAATCACAGATCTCCTTATGGTGACAAAAAGGTCATATTTTGCTTGTAACGCCCCCGAAGGAGTTAAGAAGTCTTACAAAGCCTTATGAAATGTTTTATATGTCTACAAAAACAAATTCTCATTAAGCCATTCTTTCTCAATGGCCACAAATTTCTCCATCCTAGCCACTGATTCTCTAGTTTGTTTTTGTCTTGCTCTTCTGAAACACAACTGGATGTGAGGAATGAATGCTATTTACCAAGAAGTTGCTGTCTTGCACAATCTTTGTTCCTACATCTCTAAACATGGACAAATTACACACATGGAAGTCCAGACTTTGAAATACAAAAACGAACAGAACCAACATTCCCAAGCTCTTTCTGACCTACACATAGCACTTCTCAGGTTCTGTCTTTAACTTAACCTTACTTACATTTATTTTGATCAAATAGCAGAGATCCCTGCTTTGCTTTAATAGACAAATCTATTTTAATCTTCTACTAATCTTCAGTATAGTGACATATTCCAATCACAGGTCCTCAAAAGTCCATGCACTCATCTCAGTCTTCTTCAATTAATTTGCTGAAAAATAATTTTCTTTTCCTCTGCAGAACTACAAGTAAAGGATCTGGTTGTACAGAATTGCAATTTCAATGATTTCAGGCAGTTTAATGCAGATACCCATCAATGTGACATGCTAACTGGCATGCTAATCCTCCTCATCTACTTTTCTCCTGTCTTTTTAAAAGCACTTCTCATATTCAGTGTTAAATGTGCCTGAATCACCTTCTACATCATAAATGAAATCACCACATATCACTGTTCACATGCTGTTTTTGAGACTTCAAGGAAAGCAGGAGGCATATAGAGAGTCAAGACACACATTCTTATTGCAGGTTTTACCATTAAATACGTTCCTTAACTGCTACCCACCCTGCATCTTACTGATTATGTTATGGGTTTGTATAACTGCCAGTTAAATATGCTTTTATTTCAATAAGGGAGGAGAAGCCCTGAACTTGCCAAATCAGAATCCCAAAAAAGCAGGATCTGCTTCTAAACATCAAAAATAGTCTAATAAACATTAAGTGGTGTCATTTTAAATGACTTAAAGATTTAAGGAACTAGCCTTCATATCTGAACTTAAGATGTTAGCTTATGTCAAAAATACAAAACCAAACAGCTGCCTTTGATGTGACTGATTAAACAACTTTTGTCTCTGGTATTACTAATGGAAAGAGTAAATGGGCTGCAATATAATGTACAATAATTCAGTTACATACTAGTAAACATTTCATAGAGATCAGAGCCCTAAAGTTTCAGTTCATGCTGAATGATTTTATAGACAAATAAATATGAGCTTAAATGCCAAATAAACATCCACTGCTAACAGGGTACCCTGGGACTATTTGGTGAGACATTACACACAGTGGCCCATGGCTATTGCCACAGAGATACAAATAAGCATAAAACATGAAGTTAAATGCTGTTTTCCACTAAGGCTCAAGTCTCTTGCATTCACTTTTGCAGGGTAAATGGGACAAATTCAGAAAACTGATTGGTGAGCTCAAGATAATCTCATATTAGGAAAAATTTCCAAGCAAGCTTCCCCAGGATCATTTGTTATAAAAACAAATTGCATTCTATGAAATACTTCTTGAGACTAGCAAAACAGTTTCTAGAAGTAAATACTTCAAATCCAACTCTGAGCAGACTTCCTATATTTTCATCACATACAGAAAATATTTTGCTGTGTTCTACACCTAGAGTAAAACCTGAGACCTGTAAACACTAATAGGAAAACTAGGCATGTCTTATTTATATTAAGCCTGGAAAAAACAAGGAAATTATGATTTCCATAACCATCAAAGAAAGGAAAGCAGCAGCTTTACTGATTGGGATGTTCACTTACCTGAGGTTTGAAATGCTATACACTGTAACACATAGCATGTAAAACTCAAGCAGAGTTTAGCCTCTTTATTTAGTCTAACATGAGTGGGAAAATCTATCAGTAGCAATGACAAGCATATCAACCAACTCAAATGCTGGAGATGTAAGCTGTATGTACTGTAGTTCCTCAGCAAGTTACAACAGCTTATCTTTACAGAAATAAAAAAAAAAACCTTTCATTTGGAATGTTCCAACATTTTGCTCCCTCCCCAAATAAGCGATTATATTTACAATGAACACTTTCAAAAGTTGAGCTCTGAAAAGGTACAGGAAGGGAAGAAAGCAGCCTTTAGTAGCAAAAAATAGGGAATTTCAGTATTGGGAATGGAACGTACATCCCAAGTTTTACTTTCAAGGGCTAAGCTGCAACTGCTAATACAACGGCTAATAGAATCAGGACTTTGCAGCCATAACAACTGAATTTAATACAGTAGCAAGCACTATGCAATAAACTGTTCAGAACACCGGCCCATCTCACCTGCCTTAAGCATATGAACATGTTGCTACATTTTTAAGTGGTGTTTTTACTAAAATAAACTAAATGAGACTTTGGGAAGAGATATCAAGGAATGGCAAGCAGATGGAGAGCCTAGCTGACACATAACAATAGCTGGTGAAATATTACTCTTATTTTCTGTAATAAACACCAAGATCAAAACATTATGCAAGTTAAATTTCCTTGAAAGGTTCCCAGCAGGAGTTTTCCTTTTTGTTTGTGCAGTACGCGATTTCCTCTCACCCACAAAAAACATACCAAGAATGTGCATGTGCCACTAACACTAAGCAGCACTTCCTTAATCACTCATTTCCAACAATTTATGGATGATCAGTGGCAAAAAACGAGCAAAAATAATGAAAGCATGCAATGAAAGCTCATTGAGACAAACCTGTTTGGACTTCCTACTCATTTCTGTGTGTCTTTAAGATGAGGGTCTGATACAAATTAGCCACTGGGAAAAAAGTCATCTGGTCATAAAATACAGTACAGGGTCACTTTTATGTAAGTTTGCCAAAAGGGACATAAACCAGGACAATTTCAAACTGTGACACAGGATAGAAGTATATTAAAAAAATCTTTGTTCCTCCTCCATTGTGCTGTCATGTTGCTCAGCTTTATAGACATTCTGAGCACCAGCTCTGGCCTCTTCGCTTCCACCTGGTCCACCTAATTAATTAAGCAAGGAAGTTACCTCAAATTTTTGTACTATTTGGTTTTATTATCATGCACTACTTTGATGTTCCAGGAGTTAACCTCTTAATCCAAAGACTCTGTGTGCTGTGTTCTGAACATTTTGGGATGTCTGGATAATTTGGATAATTGGTCAGGATGTTGCTGTCGCTCATGTTAAACTTTATGCTGTGACTTCGAGTTCAAAGATCAGTATTAAGGTAAAATACTTCATAAAGCCTTTTTAAAACTCTGCACTCCTGATTACGCAATACCCAGTTATACCAGTTTCTCACGGTGGTAAATCGCACTTCTGTATTTTCTTACAAGGAAATTACTCTTAAACATCTTTATCTTTGTCATCTTCAAACAAATACAAATTTCAGTTGAAGTTACATCAAGAGAAAGCACATTTTAAGGTCAAGGAAGGTACAGCAATTATCTCTTCAAGAATGCTTGCCTTCTTCACACAGCAGCATTCGTGTAACTCTGTGCAGCCTTACCACACATGGGAACATCAGCACTGCAAACAATAGATGCTCAACTACAAATAACAGTTTCCTCTTTTGGAACATTAAAGAACAAGGTTAATTCTGACACAAATGAACACAGCTGACACCTTTTTTTATTCCATAATTGTACTACAGAACACGAAGGCCCATGACAAAGAGATGTCAGAGGATCTAAATACAAAGTACAACTTGATGTAAAGACTCAACAATGAAAGAAATTATAAAGACATGCAAAAGTTTTCAATTCTAATGCAGGATATTGAAGGTACTTCAGGCTATTATAGTTAATAGCACTGGCTGAGGCATAAGGTTACAATGACACAGTGAACTCTGATTACTTCAATAGTATTGAAAAGCCTAATTCACACCTGTTTACATGTAAATGTGTGCACAAATTCACACTGTGAATTTTTTTTTTGATGTTTTGCACATCACTGTAGATGTATATATATACACACATATTATTCCAGATAATAATGGCATCTGCTATTAGATGGAAATAAACTTTAGCAAGAAAGGGCACTTAAACTCTTTAAAAGTGCACTGTCAGCCCTCCCTTAGGCCCCAAATACCCTTTTTGAATTAAAATAGTGGCTTTAATTAAAAGCTAAGCAGAGAATCAGTTTGATTTTTCAGTACAGCGCTGCATCCACCCATGGTGAGTGTCTAATTTCCGTATTTCTCTCCTCTGCATAATATGCAAGTGGTTGGTTGTTTTAAACTGTTGCCCTAGGGAAGTCAATGAGTCTGTAAGAGGGGCCATGTGCCATTTAGAAAGTATACTAGCGACCAAGAAAAAAGACATAGTAAATTGGAAGATGGTTAATCAAACCCATTCAGATTCATGAAATAGTTAAGGGGGCAATACTTCCATAAAAAAGCATGGAAATAAAAGTATACAGACCCTGGAATATTAACCTCTGTGCTATCTGAAATACAGCTTGCAACATGCGACAACAAATAGATTAAAATCAACTTTTAGCATAATTCATGATAGGCAGACAAACATAGAACTTAGGGATTCGGGCCCATAAGTAATGAGAACAAACATTACTGTCACGATATAAGCTGAGCAAAGAAATCCAGTAGCAAAATAAAAAATTAGTCCATTTTAGAACTGAACTTCTTATTCATTTTTCATAGCTTCTATTAAAATCCAACATGTAATTCTTACAAGAACATCTTCCAATTGATGTCTTGACAGTACACCTAAATCCCAGAGGACCTACTTACTCACTGTAACAAAGATTCATCATAACAAAGGCAATTCAATGACCCATTTAAGGTGAAATCCATAAAAGCCTCCAGTGAAACAGTCCTTTCATCCAAATTAGATCTGAGCAGGTACCTAAAATCAACTACTTTCCCCATACCACATATCCAACTCCCGACTGAAAGAATAAAGATTATATATTCTGCACCAAACCTCTTTATTCAACATCCTCACATCTACAGTAGTTCACTCTTCTCTTAAATGGTGCAAGCTGTGCTACACGCATGAAATGCTCCTTTAAATGAAGACCGCTGAAATCTGATTTTGTCAATTAATCGTAATAACATTTGAATCTTCTTTTTGTTTTTTTTAAAAACCTCTCTGGCCCATTAGTATAACACAATGAATGACAAAACTTGCACAGGTATTAATAAACTGGCTTTAAGTACCACAATTTTACTAGGTAATCATGGTTTCACAGTCTTCGCTGAAGAGAAAGAGTTAACCAACATGCTAAAATGTAAGGGAAGTTTTTTATTGACATCTACAGTCAGATTATAGCTTTATCTTGAGTTGTAAATGCTTCCAAGTGTACACAGATAAAGGTGACCCTATTTATCTTGCTACTACCTACCAACGAACCCCATTCCTATGTTAAACAGCTACAATGTAAGTTTTACAGTGTAATGTAAATTCCAAGTCTAATACAGCTAGGATACACAATGCAACTGTTGCAGTCAACAGCAATCTACAGGCGAAGGGAACATATTGTACATACAGTGCCTGAAGGAAAAATAGTAATTCAGCACTCCGACCAAGAACAAACTTAACTAAGACTAGACGATCTACTTCTGAAACACTTTAACTGTAGCTAAACACACGCAAAAAAGAAAATGGAACATTCTCCACTTGAAAACTGAAAGGACAAACTGAGCTGCTGAAGGTGTTGTTAGGCCTATGGATATCTGAAGAGAAGGAAGGAGTGGAAAGCAGATCGTTCTGCAGTCAAGGTTGGGTAAGTACAACTAAACACAGAAATACAGACGACAGTTAATGCACTGCCAGACTTCAGAAGCTGAACTCATTAGTGTGGTCGTGCAAGCTTACACTGAAGTAATTTGCATACACCTACAGTTCTGTAAGTAAAACAGGATTCCAGACAGGTATTTACACACCATCCCAGCAGGGTCCCACAGGTCCATTCTGACAGAGCTATCTTGCTCAGTCTATGTAATCTACCAGAAGCTTCAACTGTAAAATACAATCCCTAATTCTTCACATACATATTTGTTCTGAATTAAAGTTTCCTTCATGCTATGCTTTCCAAGAACACTTCCTTTGTTTTTCCCTTGTTCCCTCAAGTGTCTATATGAACTCAATAATCCCAAGATGAATGTTGCACTTGTCTGGAAGCTTCCCCAGTTCCACCAAGAACCAAAACAGTGACTTCACCTCTGTGCACATGGCCTTGTCTGTGCAACCAAAAATTCTGTTTTCCTCCCCACCACAATCATCACCTTGCTGATTTTACATGCAAACCACTGATAACTCAATAGTCTTCTGTGCTCATTCTTTTCATTTTCCTTATTTCAGAGCACTTTCCAGAATGCTTTCTACTAAGTGTCATCCAAAGGGTGTGGAATCCCCTCAAGCGTAGTATCATTAAAAACAGTGTTATCTTCTGGATGATGAAAACTAATAAATGTATGTGCTTCAACAAGTCCCCAGACAGTCATTCTACTTTCAGTCATTTGATGTTCACCATTTGCAATTCATTTTGCTATGCCTCTCATTACAGTAATATTTCACTACATTTCTTTAGATCGCATTATTATTCATATATTATTATCACGTTATTGAGAAACTGCTTTCCCAAGTTCCATGCTTCATCAGAAGTCAGTCCTCTCAACTTTACCACATTCAATAAACTTGAAAATTGTTATTTTCTACTCATTTAAGATAGTTAAGATTAGTTTTCTTAACACATTGTTAATGTTGGTCACGGTGTGCCCCACACATATCAGTGTTCAAGAAGCACTTGGATAACACCCTTAATAAAATGCTTAACTTTTGCCTAGCCCTGTAGTGATCAGGCAGGTGGACTAGATGATTTCTGTAGTTCTCTTCTATCTGAACTGTTCTTAGTAAAAACTTTTTTTGCAACATTTTGACTTCTAGAACTCACACATCACGCTTTTCAGTTTTCTCCGGTTCACGTTATTTAATCAGCCATCCCATTAAGAAGCCTGTACTTCCTCCCACTGCTTTATTTCTAGTGCACTGATTGAACGTGTTTGTTTAAAAAACATCCCAAATAATTATCTTCCTCAAAAAAACCTAAGTTAAAACATTATTAAAAAACAAACCACAAGTTCAACCATTTTCTTGTTTTTTCTTGATGTCAGCATACATGGGACTTTTCCTAAAGATTACTCACAACCACGTACTGTGTACTCACTTCATCTGCTTGTTCAAGTTGGCACATCTGTATGTACACGTTCACATAAGCATAGACAACCCAGCACAGAAGTCCTCCCAAAACTGTAACTTGTTCCACTAGAAATGAGGACTGAGAATGGAACATGTACTGCAAATACCCCATGTGCATTTAACAGCATTTTCCTACCTTTTTTAAGCCAGCAAATCCTTCCGATTCCAAGAAGAAAAAGGCAAAGGGCATCAATACAAACAAACATAAATTGGAAAAAAGAGAAGCAAGATTCCACAAACCTGAAATGAACAAGAATAAGTTTACATTACAAGTTTCTCTATATTAGAAGTTAGTTATGTTACATTTTCCTTTGTTACATACAACAACAAAGCAAACATTTAAGTACTAACAGAAGCCAGAGTGTAATGGATACATAGCTAGCTATGGGTCATCACTTAAAAAAGAAAATACTCATATCATTCTGCGTTATAAGCTTTGAACAAGAACTGGGTACCAACTTCAAGAGAGAAACCGGGTGCAATCTTGGGAAACAAGCTGCAAAATCAGGTTGAATACTTTCACTACATCCCACTTTTTGGTGTATTCAAAAAATAAATTTCAGGAGAAAAGTAGTTTATCACAAGCATGTCTCAAAAAAAATCAGTTCTATGTATTCACTATCTCACACATTTTTCCTTCAGAGAAACTTAGATTAACTGTGGACATTTTCAAAAATATTATCACTACCACCAAACTGAAAGACTGCAGCTCCCACAGTGATAATAATTAGCTCAGTTGTAAGAGAAGAGTAGACTATCTGAACCTTAGTAATGCTTTCAACATCATCTCCCAGAACATTCCCATGGAGTAGCTCACGAAATACGGGATAGACAATGAGGCAGACTGAAAACTGGCTGAGCTTTTGTGATCTAAAGGTTGTGAGTAACAGTATAAGTCAAGTTAGAAGCCAGGACCCACTGGTGCTCCCCTGAGTACTGAGGTTAACATCTTTATTAATGACCTGGATGATAGGAAGGAGAGCATCTTCACTAAGTTTGCCAGTGGCAGGAGGAGTAGCATTTCTGCTATTCAGAGGAACCTCAACAGGTTAGACAAATGGCACAGAGCACACTGAGGACCAACTGGTGAAAAAACAGCCTTGTAGAAAAGGCCTCTGAGGTCCTGTTAAGTAACAAGTTGGACAAGAGCTCTTGCAACAAAGACATCTAAGTGCATCCTTTGTTGCATTAGGAGAAGTGTTGTAAGCACCCCAAATGAGGTAACCCTTTCTCTATTCAGCACTGATGATGTACATCTGGAATGCTGCATCCAGCTGTGGGCTCCTCCTTACAAATGGGAATATATTCTAACAAGCCCAAAGGACCCCCAAAATAATTAATCTTGAAGAAAAAAAGAGCTGATTTTATCAATGTACATAAGTATCTGATGGGGGAGATGGTAAGGAAGCAGAGTTGGACTTCTCGTAGTGGTCTCAGTGAAAGGAGAAAGGCAACAAGCACAAACTAAAAACAAAAAGGAAAAGAAAAAAATCTCTTTCACTGTCATTGTGGTCAAACACTGCAACAGGTTGCCCAGAAGCATTCTATAATTTCCATTCTTAGGTGCATACAAAACCCAACAGGCTTTAGCGACCTTTTCTAACAGACTACATGGAGTAGGGGCATAGACAAAACAATTTCCAGAGGTCCCTTCCAACCTCAACCACAATGACTTAGAAGAAAAGTCAGCAACTGACTACTAGGACATCTGTAAAACACGTGACATCTGCAGGAAGGGAAAAGTTTTAAGAAGCAATCTGAAGTGATAAGTGATCTTCATTAAGGCTATCTACTTTATTAAGATTTTCTGATATGGACATGTTCTGAAACAAATACGTACTCATCAAACATCATCCTACCAGATGTTTACATGATGCTGTGTTTCTTCTTAAGAAGTACTACAGCTTAACCTGCAATTTCATACCAGTGTAGCTATCAGGTTTAGCTAGTGTTACAAGTACAGCATCCTGAAAATACAGCTTCTGTTTTACAGTTGAGAAAAATACACACATATCCACCATTCTACATGACTAGTATATCACCTGAAATCCAAAAAAGAACATCCTCCATGATAAAAAAAATAAAGAAAAATCAAAATATCATCTTCCTTCTCACACAGGCTTGTTTCTTTTCTAAAAACTGTCCAGTTTGGAAAAAATAGGAAGAGGTGTGTGCTGCATGGCATGAGAAGTCATTATGGAATAAAATCCCCGTATTTAGTTCAAAATGTGAAATGGTTAGGAGTTATCTTCACCTACGCGCTCCTTAAAACAAAACAAAAATGAAAAGTAAAAGAAGATAGAAGACTTTCACCAGACTTATGTTTTTTCCCTGTAAAATATTAAAATTTAAAAGAGGAAAAAAAAAATGACAGGGAATGTACTTCATCAGCTGATAGTGCCAGGACACAAGCTTAGCCAAATGATACAAAATAAGAGAAGAAAAACCCAAAAGATGCATGAAATACAATACTGAAATGCTAAAGAAAACAGACTGCCTGAAGGTAGCTAAACTTAGCTAACAAAGAGAGGGATTTTTCTCTTTAGAACTTGCAGTCAGGAAGCTCCTACTACCATGTATGGAACATTAATTAACACACAACAACATCAGGAAGGATAGAATCAGAAGTCCTTATCAGAAATACAATAACAAGAGTTCTGTTTACGTGTGTATATATTTATATACATGTATGTATAAACACATATATACACACCCACTCCTCCAGAAAATGCAGAATTTTTTGAGCTGAAATACTACCCGATTTGGGTTTTTTCTGAGGGGCAGGGAAAGGTACGAATCTTTCTAATTCAGATATTTTCTCTAATGGAAAATACATCTGACACTAACAAATTGAACTAAAGCTGTATACACAGCTGTCAAAATTTCATCAGCTGTGTTACTTGTATCTAAAAATCAAAATAGTGCTAAGAGATGCACATAATACATACACAGCATTTTAAGAGATGGGATGGTGGTACACATCTCAAGCGATGCCTAAGAAGTTGGAAACTAAAATTTACACATTAGCAGCTGATGCACAATATTAAACTGCAGAAGTACAGCAGACATTTAACATTAGGAGAGGTAAGGACAGTGCTGAAGTGCTGATGACATACATACACATATAAGTAAATATGCATACATTCCATCAGGTTCTCATTTATCTTTCTTTCCATCCACTTCACTGACTGAACACAGAGGGCCTTCTTCCCCTATTACATTTCTAAGTTATCAAATTAGGATAAGAAATCAAATTAAAATACGCCCAGAAAATAAATAGTTACTATTATATAGATCGTACCTTGAAACTGCCTAAGACATTTGAAGATCTTAACATATATTAAGCTTTAAGCAGTTCTAGTGGTTTGTTTTGGGGGAAGGTCTCTTTTTTTTCCTTAAACATTTTTGCAGTGACTTAAGAAAATCCCCAAAGAAATAAGTTAATAAAACAAAAATTAAAAACTTGGTCTTCAGTAACCATGTAACAGCCTCAGCAATTCTCTTCTGATTCATGACAGTTTCTTTGCATTCTACCTCCACCTGGTGGCTGGACCCAACAACAGCACAAATGAACACTTTACAGCTGTTAGAAGCTCAATCCTGTCTGGGTTTAGCTCAACACACATTAGTTAAGACTATTTAATCTGGGCCTAGCTAAAGGCCTTCTTCTATGGCATTATTCTATATGTCAAAACTAAAGCAACAGCCAACAGTAAAAACAACACACCTTAAGATTACAATTAACTATCTCAGACTATATCTGCAACTGATAAATTAACATAAGCATTTTGAAGCAATACCAATTTTTTAATAGCAACATTTCCTCTATCAGCTTTCAGCACATATTATTCACAAATCACTTCAAATAGGTAGACTATTCATTCACAGGAACAGGGTTTTACAAAGCAAAGCAACACTTCTCTGCAAAGCCAGTGAATGCCACAAGAGGGAGCCCCTTCCAAAGGTAAAGTTTTGAAATAAACACCGACTTGTCCTGAAGTGCTGAGAAGCCCCTCATCATACCTGAAATCTGCTAAAATTCTTTGACGACTTCACACTAATTGAGGTAAATCCTGTTTTAGTTCAGTCACCTCTACCACTAGCATCAGCTTTAATCAAACTTGGAAACACACAGATGCTGACTGTTGGCCATTGCTATTGGACTTAGAAAATGTACACGATACCATGCAGGCATAAAGACTGCAACTTTAGGTTGTGGAAGTCCCGTCCCTGGAGGCATTCAAGGCCAGGCTGGATGTGGCTCTGGGCAGCCTGGTCTGCTGGTTGGCAACCCTGCATATAGTGCAGGGGTGGGGGGTGAAACTCAATGATCATTGTTATCCTTTTCAACCCAGGCCATTCTGATTCTATTATTATCATATTAAATCAAAAGATGATGCTATGACTATCATTAAACCAAAAGATGATGCTCACAGGATAGTTCAGAGGCCTTCCTCTCTGAAAGCTACATTTTTCCAACAGATTTCTGAGTAACCTGCATTTTCTAAACTATTGTAAAAACTCTAACATATAGAGTACTGCAGAATTGCTCGCTATAGAACTTTCATCCTCTGCAACACTGTATTCTCCCTAAAATAAACTCAGACAAAGTGTGAAGGATTATTTTCTATGAAACAGTTTTCTTTTCCCATGTTTGAGAGAGAAGAATATAACTATCCAAACAGCTAAGGAGACATGCTAAACTAACAGCATCCTATTACAAGTGTAACTACCAAAAAACTTTGAAGCCTTGGAGCCTGATTTCTCACTTAAAACAGGCAATCTGCAGGTGCAGTCAGGCTACTCAAAGCTTTAGCCAGTTAAATTTCAGAAAATTTCCAAGGATTTAGTCTCTCTGGATGGCCTTTTAACTATCCATTGTGAAGCATATTTCCCTTATGTCCTGCACACATTGTCTCTTGCTTCACACTGCATGCAGCAGAAAAGAATCCGGCTATTTTCTCTACATCCCCATGTAGGTCAGTAAATACTGCAGTCAGCTCCCTCAGCTTTCTCTTTTCCAGAATCTCTTTGCATCCAGGGATGCATCCCACTGATTTGTCTGTTCCCTTTTATTATCTAAGACAACCCTCTCCTACAACACTCAGGGTCTCTACCCTCCCCTGCCTTCCCCCCTGTGCCACAATTTGGCACAGAGACCTGTGAAATCCTAAAGCGGACTTTGCCAGCAAAGACTGAGGCAAGAACTATCCCAAGTTAACAACAGGATGATGCTTTCCTTCATCTTGCTGCATGTGTGTCCCTGTGTCCCAGACAGGAAATCAGGCTTCCTTAATTTCACCCCAGAATATTAACCCAGGTGCTATTTCTACACTCCTCCTAGGCAGCTCATCACCACTTCTACCATCCATGAAACTCCTCTTCAGATTTGACCCCAGGAGTTGCCATTAGGCCCAATCAGCCCCTATCACACCACACCTACTTGCTGTCATGCACACTCAGGTGCGCTCTTGCAGCACTTTTAAGATGTTATCCCTGGAAATAAGCACCTCTCCTGGGTTGCGTCGTCTTTGGGGCATTCTCCAATGACATCCCACTTCTGGAACAGTACAGAGTCCATTCCCTTTAAGTATGCCTTTATCCCATAATTTCTCTTATTTTCTTGTTTGCTATCTAGATCACACAAAAGAAATACTCAACGAATTTCAGAAGGACAACAGATGATATGGTTTATCTCCCGGCTTTACCTACCCACACATTAAATCTGTTTGTAAATTTACTTCTTCTCATTAATGAAACCTTCCAAGTTGGGGGATGGGGAAATTCAGGAATTTGCTATGCATATTATCAGATGTCTTACTGAAGTGTGTATTACCAAACAAAAAAAATGAGATTTCATGCAGAGCCCAATTACCATCTTAACTTTATTCATTAGTCAGTGGAATGGGCTGCCCAGGAAGGTGGTGGAGTCACCTACCCTGGAGGTGTTCAAGGAAAGCTTGGACGTTGTGTTGAGGGACATGGTTTAGTGAGATCTATTGGTGATCAGTGGATGGTTGGACTGGGTGATCCTGTGGATCTTTTCCAACCTTGGTGATTCTGTGATTCTATGATTTCAGATTAAGTACCTCTGAAATTAATTAATACTCTCTGAAATGACACGTTATCTCCTTCCTCCTACCAATTGCATTGAAGAACATCATGTTCCCACCAGCTATTTCCCTCAGACACATAAAGGTGTGCAAAAAATTTTCAAATTAGTTAGTATTCATTACATATATCTTCCTACACTCAAGCATATTAATTAGTATTGGAAAGAATACAAAGCTCAAGGCATCATCCCTGCAATGTTTCCAGAAATTACACTCTTCTTGAACTGTTTCAATGAAAACAAGTTGCATTTTTATCATGCTTCTTTATCATGCTCGATACATTTACATTCTGATTTTCCTTGCTTACAAACAATTAAGAGTTGCATTTAACTATCTAATCATAACTGCCCACAGCTAGTATGTTTCTTCAAATGAAATATGTCCTTTATATACAAAGTTGTTATCATCATAAGCAAACAAGCTTATGAAATTTGCACTTACACATCAGGAAGTTTAACAGTATGTTTTCAAGTCACTTAGGCTCAGGTAGGTCTTATTTACAACAGTATTTCAAGCAGTCAATTTGGTTTATTAAAGAATTACTCGGGCTTGAAGGGATTAAACAACAGAACAATGAAAACAGGTTTTTATGATGCACAATCCAGCAGCAAACCCAACTAACCAAGCAAATATCAACAATTCATCTAACATCTCAAATGAAAATAGTGTTATTAGTTTAAAAATAATGAAGATATCGATTTTAATTACATTATGCTGAGTACTAACCATGAATTAGTGAGCCATTTAACCACTGAATATAGTAGTTTTGTGGAAAAGAAAGCAGGATCTCATTGCTGATTATTGAGAAAGGCAGAAGCAGGACTGCACCAGCTGAAACTGCTAGAGTGAAGGTGCTCAAGAACAGCCTGAAATTTAAAGAAATGTACCACTGTTACCAACAACAACATGCTCTGAACAGGGTTAAACAAAGTAGTTAGCTACCTATTAATTGGTATCTGTAGGCAATCCTGTGATTTCCACAATATTTCACATCAAGCAAGCAAATTCTAATATCAAGTAGTTTACGGAATACACCGAAATACATACTAGTAACTAATTACTAGTAACCTTCCTTGGAATTGTACGCATTCAAAATTACAAAATAAATTGCTGAAAATCATGAAATTTCTTTTGATAATTTCTCTTACTTTTAATTTCCCCCCTAAATTCTTACTATACTTTTTTAAAAGCAGAGCAGTTTAGTGTCTACAAAATGGGTACAATTACACAAATATATTAACATCGAACAAATAATTGCTGCCTTTCTTTCACAAATTACATATTTAAATATCATCTCACAGCTTGGGTTTTTTTGGTAACTGCAAAGTCAATACAGAGGCGTCATTAGGATTATGTAAAGTATTCAGTCTTATTCCTTTCAGATCACAAATACAATTCAAATGAAATGCCATCTTGTGGCATTGGAAAGAACTGTGCTCTTCAGAAAAAAAGGCAAAACCATTCTTACACAAATCCACTGACAGAACAAAGCTGTGTAACATAGAAATTGGGAATTATCTGAGTTTATAACAGCAAAGTCAATAAGCTACTTACAGAAATGTTACTTTTCCATAGTCTCTGAAAATCTATTATCATTCCAAATTACTTAATTTGCAAAAGAAAGTCAGTGTGGCTAATTTCATTCAGAAGGTACTGCTATGTGCTTTTGTTGTTGGTTTGAGCTATTTTTCTTTTTCCTAAAGATACTGAATTATTCTAAGCTAGAATTGTGAAACCTAACACACTATATTCTAAGATGCTACTGCAGTTTGACTGTTTTCTCCCCCACCCACCTCTGAAGTCCTGAAAACTGTGCTATGCAAAGAAATACATATCTGCATGTTTGACAGTCACTGCTTTCTGAAAAATAACATGCCCACCACTTTCAATGAAAAGATATTATTCTGAAGTGCTAACGCTGTTCTGACTTACACTGCAGCCCTATGAAGTACAGAGTATTTACAATTGATATTTGTTATATTTTTAAGCTAAACTAGGAAAGAAGATGCAGGGATATAACAGCTACCAGACAAATTTTACTATTCGGATGCTGAAAAATCCAGAGTCAGGCTAAGATCACTGCTGTCACAAAAATCATTCAATCTAGAAGAGTTTTAATTCACTGCAGTTTTAAAGCAGAGGAGAGAACCTCTTCTCTAAATTACAGCTGAGAGCTTCCTACATTAGAAAAGTAGGTAGTTTTTACCTCTCTTGATCTGAAGTGACAAATGAGCATTTTAAATAGAAAAATATCAGACATCAGTGAGCACAGCTTGTTTAAGATTTGCTTCATGTTTGTGCGCCTTTCAAGCTTGCCCCAAGTGCACACAACCAAAAGTGAACAGCTTGCAATGTACTCGGCACTTTCCCAGAGTACAAGACAAATCAATAAAACATGCAATGAAGCTCTCCTTCCAACAAGATGACGGTACCACCACAGAAGAGCTAAGAACATTATAATAAGTCAGTAGCAAACCCACATAGTTTAGCAAATTACCAAACTGAGAGGGCAGCAACAGCTCACAGATGTTCTTTAAATCTTAGATATGTTTAAATAGGAGAGATTAATGTCTAGCTTCATTAAAAAGAACAGGAAGAGGACAGTCTCTGGCAGACCAGCAGGCCTGGCAAGAGTTTTGCTTCCATTCATTATTCTTTTATAAGCACTCTTCAGATGATCGAATGCAGATGTCTACTTCATTGTGAAGTAAGTCGCTCCCCAGAACCCACTGCTCCCCTTGACAAGACTGTCACTGAGCAGCACAGTAGGACATACTTCATATATAAACATCTACACGTTAAGACACCTTAACTTAGATGCAAACCTTGCACTGCACTGTACCTCTAGCACCGGGCCCCACGCAACCTTTTGATCAACACAGTGCTTACCAGGAAGGGCACAGGTGAAAGAAGCCCTACATCGAACTGCCTTCTGTCGTTACACCTTTCAGAATGCAAGTTGTCACCTCAAATATTCTTCCTCTGCCCTATGAAAGCACCATTTACTTGTCACCACATTTCAAACACATTTTTACTTGATTTGGAAGCATACACAATTCCTATCATATATTCAGGAAAAAAAAAAGTCTTAAAGAGAGCTATACATACGATATTCTGTTAACTATGGCATCTTCATCCTCTTGCTCATCTGAAAAAAAAAAAAAAAAATTTGAGCCAGTAAAGGAAAATCTGTTGTTGTATATTCCAATTTTTTTGAAATAAAAAGAGGTCAATCACTTAAACCCTTCATCTATTCCTTATACCCTTTTCCGTACCTCTTGGTGTTATTTATACATTCGATACCATCTGAGAGTGAGCTTTTTTCTTTAAACTCTGAGGTTTTCCATGAGGTTACTCAAAAATTATTTTTCAACTTAAGAAGAAATAAACCAGGTGTTTCAAGTTTAAGAGTCATGGACACTAAAAATAAATGTGTAGTCACCAACACATGTACTTCCATCGAATAATTTCATAAGAACAGGAGTTTTGCTTCCATTTCTTTGAGTGGAATCTGACGTTGTTCTGATGGGAATCTTATGGCATTTTCAGAGATCAAGTGCAGATCTCTCATGAATTACTTCGGCTAGAGAAGTTGTTGTAGAAACAACAAACAACTTTTCCAAACAACTCCAGAAGTGCTAACTCCACAAACTTATCAGTAAGATTCCAGCAAGCAAATGAAATTTATCTAAGTAAAAGTCACGAAACTTTCAAAAGTAATGACAGCTGCAAGCATTTCTTCTCACTAGCTGATGAGATCAACTGCCAAAAAGGGAAAAAGCATCCTTACAGAAAACAGCTTGTCAAATCAATTCTTTCTCCCCATTCTTCGATACACCTCCAAATAGCAGCAGATTTGTAATATCCAGAATACATACCAGGATGACAACATAATTTATTCACTCGTTTAACTATTCACTACATTTAAAGAACATACATCATTTAAAAAAATACTGAATTTAATATTTGACTTTTTATCTTATGTACAAATACATCTATGAAATAAATTTTATTCTAACAGGTCCAACAATCAGTTTCTACCCAAATTTGAAGCATCAACATCTTGAGGCAATCAAATGTTTTTCCAGCACAACTGACTGGGCATCAAGTCCCAAATAAGTCATCAAGAGTCAAACATTCTGCTGCTGCATACATATTTTTATGGTATTTGCCTCTAGAAGAGATAGAAGAAAATGGCAGGGGTCCCTGCAGATTACAGATTAGTTTCAGACATAGAGTGTTTCTAAAGTAAGGGAAAAAAATATTATCACAAGGAATAAGAATTCAGTGAGGAGGTCATAAAGAACAGGTTAAGGATGAACACCAAAACAACTACACCTGAACAAAGCAAAATCACTACACTAAATCTTCTACATCCCTTCAGTAGTACTGGCAACCTTTTCCATTTACCAGCTAGAGTTCCGAACTTAATTTTGACACTAAAAGACTCTGATTCTAGCAAAGACTACATGAAAGGAGAACAAGATCTGAAGGCAATAGAGGCAGAATTTCCTACTTGAAATTCTCCCCTTTCTTCTGTCTCAAAAAAGAAGATCCAGGCTGCCACAGTGCCATAATGAAACAGGCTGTGGCCATCCACACCTCCTCCCTCCAACCACATATTCTCACTCAATAACGAAGGACCAGCTGTGGGACTCACTGATCTTCACAGATACTTCAGTGTGTTTCCTCCCTTCATGTTATCAGAATGCACACTGAAGGCTCCAAGAAGCGCTAGAGTTGGCACAACAGAAGGGATGGAGAACTCATGGCATGGGGACAGAGGGAGCTGACAAAGGGTAAGACAACAACATACACCAACAGATCAGCACAGGATGACATGGTACAGCAGTCAGAGAAACACATCAGAGATCCAGGCAGGTTCTTCTGCTTTTCTTGCAATAGCAGAGAGGAAAGGAATCACTTATTCACTCAAAAAATAAAACAAACTTTGAATATATTAATAACTTCATGCTTACCTGCTTTTCTTTTGTATCTTGTGATTATGAAGTAGGACACTATGTAGAGAACAGCAAATAGGAGAAAACAGATCTGGAAGAAAAAAGTTGCAGTTTTTAAGTTGTGAAAAATGTCTGGGCTATAATAAAAAATAAACAGAAAATACAGTATCAATAATTTAAAGTTCAATGCAGATCAATAGTAGCACTGGTACCATTATCATAAAATTAGCACTGGTTTTATGGTTTCTATCTTATTAATAGAAAGTTAAACCAGTAAGAACAACTCAAAGTAATACTGGTATAGTAATCCACCACAAATCCATCAAGTTTTGCCTTAAAATGTAAACAAAAATAAGCCCTACCAGCAGCAGTATTCTGTTTGTTTGTTTTGTATGTGTTTGGGGTTTCTCTTTTGTTGCAGGGTTGTGGGTTTTCTTTTTTTGTTCATTTGTTTTTAAGTTTGAATCCATCTAAGTTATGACAATACATAGAGCAGTAACACATTTAACATAGGGGTAATCATACAATGGGCTTTTGAAGATCTATAATGGAATAAGCCATCAACATACATAAAGAAAAAAGCAGCTGTTTGTTCTCCATCACATCTTGAGCCCAACCAATTCTAAGCCACAATACACACCATTTAAGACTGCCACAGAGGACATCCATATGTGAGCCAGTCTAACACAGTCTCCTCTACAGTCACAGAAGCCAAGGGCAGAGCTCCCCCTCCTCACAAGTCAGACAGCTTATTTAGGTTAGACATACCTGCAGCCCGGGGTGACTTTCGAAGTCCCTAAGATTTGGCACTAGAACTTCAATACAATCAGACAAGGCCAAAACAGCTACAAATACTTCAGAAATTTGAAAGGGAAGGAATTGAATGACAAAGACAATTTTAATCCTCCATGTCTTAGGGGGTAACTAAAAGAATCAAGTCTCTTGAAGGAGACCTCAGTGGCTCAGCACTGCTTCCTTAATCTAGTTTACTGATACCTATTAAAAACCTGAGTCAGTCAGAAGACAGTAAGGCATGTCGCTCTGTGATGATGTGACCCTTAATCTTCTTTAGTACTTGAACAATAACAGTAAGGTGCTGTATACCAGCAGCGTAATTCATTTTTATTAGCTTGCAAACACAGTACCTATGCACAAAGGCTGAGAAATTACTTGAAGCAGCCCTAATGATTAAGACTATTTTTCTATTTCCTTTTGCTGGTGCACAATACCAGCAGTCACCAAGGTCTCAGAAAGCAGCAGTTAACTGAATAAGCCCAAATTGTTTTAAGTGGTTTTATTAACAAAGAGTTCACCTTATTGCCTGCATAGGCTTTTCAGTCTGTACAGTTTGCCTGTATCTGCAAATCATAACATTAGAACACTGATATGTTTTGCTCCAAACTGAGTTTTAATCTCCACTTTGATCTGAAATTGCAAAATTGCTTCACGAGGCAGCACTTAAGCTACTTCTTTAATTGGTTCTTTAAAGATCTGTTGCCTTTAATCATAGAACAACTTGGCTTGGAAAAGACCTTGAAGATCATCAAGTTTTAACTACCTGTCAGGAAAGGAGGAGTTATTAAAAAATACAAATAGAAGTAAACTAGTGGTGTTATTTCTCTCATGTAGCCAGACAGATAACAATCAAAGCACAGCCAAGAGTCTGAGCATGGCTATAGTTTCCCTAAATGCCTTCCCCAGCAATAGTACCATGCCATAGGTCTGAAGTGGCAACTAAGCTCATTCTGAACTGACAACACAGTGGTGACATCCAAAATACTGATGCTAAAAATCAGATTTCATAACCATGTCTTTGAATACAACTATTTCATCCAGACAGAGCTCACTGCCCCAGCTTCCCAGACAGCAACTTCAATAAGGAAAAGTGATTTAATAAAAATAATAATAATATGCTGGTATACTTCTGAGTTGAAAAGAACAGCACCTTGGGTTTTCAGAGCACTCCAACACAGCCTGTAATGGATAAGGCAGTGCTAGTGCTGAAAAGAGTTTCTTCTTCTTCTTTAAGTTTCCAGTTCCTTTGAAACTAGACCAAACCTACAGACAGAGGCATCTAATTTTAGGCACCCACCTTTGAAAATTAGGTATGACATACACAGGGTCAAGTAAAATTATTTTTAAAAAGAATCCACAAGACCCAAATAACTTTGTTTCTGTCTAGAATACTGATAAGCCCTGTTTTATTTAAAAAAAAAAAAAAAGAACGTAAGTATGACTGCAATCTCAAATAAAATAGATGCCCTTTACTCTAGCTGCGATTGCAAGGTTACAGTGAAAATGTGGGTCTGTACTTAGAAGACACCCCTGAGATAACCGACCTATTTGCAGGGCACAGCAGGAGAAAGCTGCCCAGTAACTTGAACTGTCAAATGCTGCATTTCTGGTCTTAGATGACAGCTACTTAACAACTCAGCAGTAATGTGTAACTATATATCTCGGTGTAGTTACCCCTTCTACTTCTGTCAGAATGAAGAAAAAATGTTGCCATTGTAAATATTTGGTGAGGTGTTTATTTTTGAAAATACATTGAATTCTTGATGAATAAAGAAAAAAAAGCAAATTCTCATCAGTAGAAGCTTCAGGTTCTTAACAGGAGTGTTTACAAGTTAAAGCTTTGTACTGTTCAAAAGTCAAGAAACTCAGAAATGTGTCTCCAGTCTCAATTTATAGTCAGTGGAACCCATGGTCCTGAGCTGTTTGCAACCAGCTTTCCAAAGGGAGCAGCAAAAGCCAGCTTTCTAACTATTTTTAGAGTAGAACTCCTTTAGGATAAGGAAAAGGAATGTGTTTGTCCACGAAAGCCAAAGAATGGACTCCACTGTCCTGTCATGCTGCAATCCTGGGCTCTTACTCCTCACACTGCTCTTTGTTTCAATGTATTTTTGTACAGCAGCAAAAAAATAGAGTACTTGCTCATACTCGTTCTAGTTTCAGTCCATGTTTCTTAATTACAAATGAGTGAGCTTGTATGCAGTGCTCCAGGTAGGCTCATGGCTACCAGCAGCACTACGCCATCCCTTCTGCACTCAAAATACTTCAATCTGTTCACCCAAAAACCATGTCAGCAACTGAGTTATCCTCCAATCACCAAATTCATCCCTGCTGTTCTCCCCATCTGCTGAGCAGCTCTCAGCATGGGATAGAAACTTGCTTTCAGGGCTCAAGTGCATCACCACCTCTTTTTTATCCCTTTTAGAAATCACACCTTAATCTCTACTGCCTCTATTTCAGGGTAACCAGGTCATCTGTGCGCTGTGTTCCACTGATGCAGTGTGTTTATCAGATCTCCTAAAGAAACGAGTGCATCCCAAGAGCGAGAGTTCTCTTCGTTGTCAAAGCTGAGCAAGAATGCTCTTAACGCTGAGACCTGAGGAAACTGAATGCCAGATTTTTCCTAACGTGACATCTGTTGTCACAGACACTACAGCCAGCTCCTTATTCACTTCAAAGCTCCACTACAATGGCAAATCTACTCAGTTTAAGAAACATATTTATACATATTCTCTGGATATAGCCATCAGCATATACAAAGGAAACAATCTAACAACAGCCATGTGTCTTTGAAAAATAATTCTTAGCAACTCCTTCTCTTTCCCCCTTTAAAAAAAGCCTAAAATAGGGCAACTCCACACAACTTTGATTTCTAATCAAAGTTCTTAAGAAGCATCTAGGTAGTCATACTGAAATAGGACACCATTCTAAAAAGCACACCATGCACAGAAGTACATTGGTATCTTTAGCAAAGGAAGAAGCCATATTCTTTAAAAAAAAAAGCTTTCCTTCAGAAAAGTATTATATATGACAGTAATATATATAAGCCAACACTACAACATGCTATTAAATCCAAGTCATGCTGCAAGTCATGTTTTCAATCAAGAAACAGTGTTCTATGCCATCATTCATCTCTGCAGGAAGATCTGACAAAAGGTGAGGATGCTGCAAATGCAGTGAATCTGGGACAAGCTGTATTGCTCATAACCTAAAATCTTCTGCAAAGTTAGTCAGCGAAGCTCAAATTAAGCTCTTCCAGATGCAAAGGGAAAGTGAAGACAATATACACAGCTGTGATTAACGAGGATTCCTGGCACTGATGGCATTAATTACAAATCTTATGACTTTAAGATTTTTCACTTCCTTAAGTTTATTTTAATTTACAGAAGCACAAAGCAGTCATCATGCTGCTGTAGTTAGGCTGCTCCTAGGAAGCTATGTCAAACCTAACCATGGCATGTTCTCACATAATAAGGGAAGCACACAATCTTTGATTGACCAAGTGCACCCAAACACAAAAGAAGCCAACAAGAATGTAAGAATTTTTATCGTTAAAGCCCAACAGTTATGCAAAATTATTTGTGTGTTGTTCTCTTTTGTTTTGTGTTTCTTTTTTCTTCTAAACACCACCCAGCAACTGGAAACAAAACACATGGATGTGGTGCTACATTTAGGGTCTTCCTTTTAACTGGGAGTAAGCAACACGTTTGTGTTTCTCTGCATAGAAGAAAAAACACCTGGTTCAACAAGCAAACAAAGTCATCCTTTCCTGGAGGTTTTTCATGTTCATTTAGGAAATGAAGCACTCTGTTTCTGCTGAGGTTATACACAGAACACAGCAAGAGAAACCACTTCTGGAGATGCACTGCACTGCATTTTGTTGTCTTACATCCAGCTCTTCCACAGAGAATCATACGCCTGGATCTGTACCAGACAGCTCACCTCCTGTGAGGATGAAGCTGGAGATGAACTGCATGCTTTTCAGCTTGTTGCTATGTGCATCTGAGGGACTGGCACTGCAGTCTAATATTAAACACAAGCAACAAAAGTCTGAACTAGCTCAAGTTACCTTGTACATATCCCAATATTAATAAAGATCAGCTGACATCAATTTGTCCATGCTGATGACCTCTGAAACCTTGCAGCTACAGTTCATGCCATGGATTGAAAACCATCATCCTCTTCTGTTAACTACCCCACTCTAGCCAGTGATGCCCTCCTGATATGAAAAAGCTGGGTACCTTACAGAACATAATGCTTTAACAGTAAGGAACCGCCACAGAGCTCTCATTTAAAAAGAGCTCACAGTCCTTAGCACATTTGCTTGATTTAACACACATGTAACCTTTTCACTAGAAAAGCATCCAAGCGTACAAATGATCACTTCTTCCCACTTAACTGCACACTGGTGCTTACAGTAGGCAAAGTAAGCCTGGAGAAGCAAAACAGACAAGACAGTGTTGCACTGTGATCGAGTGAAATGAAAAAGGAAATATGGAATAAAGGAAGGAAGAAAACTTCAAAGCAGCAACTCTGTCAGTGTTAAAGATAGAAAAGCTACTGTTATTACACATCCATCAGCATTTCTAGGTGAAGTATATGTAAGAAAAAGGCTATGGACATAACAGAGAGTGCCTTCACTTCCTGCTGTTACATGACAACATATCCTCTTCCCTAAATAGAAAAAACAGCACAGAAAGAAAGAGAAGGCAGAATATACCTGCAAAACACATTTAAGAACATGCTTTAGAGTTGAAAACTGAACTGCTGGTGGTTTTGCTTGACCAACTATTACCTAAAGCAGTAGTGTTAATTCAATACTCTTCAATATCTTTATTAATGACTTGTATGAGGGTGTTGAGCGCATCCTTAGTGAGTTTGCAGATGACACCAGTGTGGATCTGCCTGGGGGTAGCGAGGCCCTGCAGAGGGATCTGGACAGGCTGGAGAGCTGGGCTGAAGCCAACGGGATGAGGTTCAACAAGACCAAATGCCGAATCCTGCACTTTGGCCACAACAACCCCAGGCAGCGCTATAGGCTTGGGCGGAGTGGCTGGAGGACTGTGTGGAGGAAATAGACCTGGGGGTATTGATTGATGCTGAGCAGGACATGAGCCAGCAGTGTGCCCAGGTGGCCAAGAAGGCCAATGGCTGGTTTGCATCAGGAACAGTGTGGCCAACAGGAACAGGGAAGCGACTGTCCCCCTGTACTCAGCTCTGGTGAGGCCACACCTCAAGAACTGTGTCCAGTTTTGGGCCCCTCACTACAATAAAGATACTGAGACTCTGGAGTGAGTTCAAAGAAGGGCAACAAGGCTGCTGAGGGGGCTGGAGCGCAGGCCTTATGAGGAGCAGCTGAAGGAGCTGATGGAGCTGGGGAGGAGAAGAGGAGGCTCAGGGGAGACCTTACTGCTCTCTATGACTACCTGAAGGGAGGCTTTTCTCTCATGTAACTAGTGACAGAACTAGAGCGAATGGCTTCAAGCTGCACCAGGGGAGATTTAGGCTGGATGTTAAGAAATACTACTTCTCCAAAAGAGTGGTCAAGCACTGGAATGAGCTGCCCAGGGAAGTGGTGGAGTCACTGATCCTGGAGGTGTTCAATAAATATTTGGACATTGTGTTGAGGGATATGGTTTAGTGAGATATTGGTGATAATTGGATGGTTGGACTGGATGATCTTGAGGATCTTTTCCAGCCATGGTGTTTCTGTTATACTACTGAGTTTTAATTTTTGTAATATAAAGCAACACAGCACTACACACCCATCCTACTGCTGTTATTGTGTCTGAATGTGCATTAAAATGCCACACAGCTGCTGAAAACCTTCTTCCTACTATTCCATTTGGTAAGTGTTGTTTTTGTTTACACCTGGGAAGAAAGGCGGGAATAAAGAGTAGGGAAGCACAGGTGGTGATGGATCAAAGCTGAACATATGAGGCACATCTTGTCATGTGAACAACCAACAAGTCAGCTGCAGCAGTACCAATTCATCTCTACCTAGTCACATGCTTTGTTTTTATAGTGATGCATCATCCAAAGCTGCTAATTGCTATAGGCACAAAAGCAAACTACAGTCATGATGTTTAAAGTCTCTCCTGTTCCCACGTTAAACATCATGCAAATGCTTGCACACTACTAACTCCAAGAAGTCACTGCCCCTAGCTATTTACAGAAGTATACATTTACAGCCTTGGAGGGACTGGAAGGAGTACAGAACATTGCAGAAGTTAAGGTTTTCCCCAACAAGATCATCACTAACCTCCAAAACTGAAGATATATTTACCAAATCAAATATGAAAACAAGACAATACAAGGAAAGGTGAAAGCACATGAAAAATGTATGAATAGATAACTTGAAACCTTTAAATAGAGTTAGTAAACTGACACTGCATTAAATGTATAGTTCAAATAGTTTTCTTTAACCCAGAGCCAATCTCTCCCTTGCTTACCACAGCTTCAGTGGGAGCACACTTGTGACAGCTGCACTTTCACCACCACCTGGCTCACCCTGAAGGCTCTTCTCTCAGACGGTCTGGGACTTATAAGTTCCAGTATCCTCCCTACATCACAGCAAAGCCTGAGACATTCACAATAACCCACCTTTCTTTCAGATGCATCCTGCCACCTCATTCAGTCCATGTGTAATGCAACCAGCTATCCAAACAAAACCCAACTTTGGGTACACTTATCTGTGGCCATAATCAGTAACAGAGCTCGTTTGCTGTCACTTCTTCCACTGTTTCTTAACTTTGTCTCAAATCCTACCTGCACCTTCACATTATCAAGTTTGTGTTTCCCATACAGATTTATATATATATATATATATATATATATTGAATTTAAGTCAATCTAAAGCCTTAAAGAGACTTCTGCACCTTTCACAAAATTGGCCTCCCTTTTGGTCAACTGCTACAAACATACCAGCCTTCTAAAGGAATTCTCTTGAGCTGCAGTAACTTTTAACACTTCCATCTTCCTTGCTCCTTTTATGTAAATAGAAAAAGCAGAACTGTCCAAAAGTTGCTCATTTTGAGAATAAGCACATCTCTATTTGCTCATTCAAGCTAAGTGTTTAGAGATACCTATTGATTCCAAATGGATCCACCAGCTCTGATCTTCAGTACCAGCAGCCAGGGGATGACTCACTGCTTCACAAGTACAAAACAGCACATACGTTTACCAGTAAAAGTGTACTTTTAAGATAATATGGTGCTGCGAGCATTTTATACATATATAATTATGGTATTATGTTCAATCTTCTACCTTGTTTCTCATGCCACAAGTACTCCTTTCTCTCTTCCCTCCCCCCCCAAGAACATTTTGGAAAACAGGCAATGCTGAGAAACCTAAGCAAAATTATTTTTTGAGATGCAAGAGGCAGTTCAAATTATAAAGTACTCCACAAATATTCACTGCAAGAATAAAAGAAGAAACATTAGTGAACAAAATAAATTTGCATAAACTCTGAGGTTGTTCTCCTACATGAACTAGTGTGATGCAGTTACTGCTGGCATTTGTCCCCTGTGTGGCTATATAACAAACCAGAAGACATTTTACAAAAAACAGAAACATCAGTTGTTTTTAATAAGTTGTTTTTAAAAATTACCAGTGCTGCTAGTCAGCATACTCCTCTTGGCCCACAACCAGAATATCATCACTTTTGGCATAAACACCGCTCTGCACGGACCACAGCTATTGTGCAGAGCTGAAGATGAAGGAAGCAGAACTGGTCACAAACAAGAGCAGACTGCCAGCAGGCCCACAGCACTCCAGGGGATCGCTCTTCTGACAGCCACATATGGGACAAACACCAGCAGCAGCCACACATCAGATCCTAGTGAAGAATCCTGAACACCTCTCCACCCTGAAATATAACAAGAGGACAAAAAGTGTCAACAGAAAGCAGGAGAACAAAGCTGTTTCAATATTTGCTTATACTTGCATGAAGGAATTAAAATAGCATGTTTGTGTCCAAACTTATTCTGCCAGGACTGGCTCCCCCCCCAAGTTGTATTTAATATAATTAATCACCTCCAAATCTACTTGCTTTTTAACTAATGATTCCACAGTCACCAAGTTATTTTCTTCCACATTTTCCCCTCACTCTATGCATAAGCAAAGGCGCTCCACTGATTTTGTCAAGGAAGCTTCATATACCAAGTGCATGTGTGCGGTTTTATAAACTGAAAATTTTACATGTTTTAAGTGGAAGAATGCTATCAAGAATTACTAAACTTAAAAAAAAAAGCCAACTAATATTGCAGAATAGAGGACTCAAATGGGAACAAATGAGAATATTTTTCAAAGTAAATCCAGAGGAGGAAAGAAATGGAACCCCCCCCTCTCCCCCCACTTAACTACTTTGAGTTTGGCTGTGAAAAGTTATAGCAGCAATCAGGACACTTTAATTACACCGTATAAACAGATGTAAAAATAGGACACAAGGAAAAACCAACTCCCCAAAAGCTTACATAGCTTCCATGGATGTGCAAGAACTCAGCAAACAAGAAATGATTCAAAGGATCAAGAAAGGTAAACTAAGCATACAACAAAGACAGCAGTAGACTAGCACACATCACCTGTATTTATGTATTACAATACTTGCACATGCATGCTGATCAAACAGAGAAGGTATGCTGCCATGCTCTGCTGATTTGCAGAACGATGCAACCAGAACAGAGCACGAGTTCAGCTCCGAGAGGGCAGGGCTTTACCTGACTTAGAGCAAACCCATTGTTCTGTCATGTCTCATGTTTCTAACGCTGGGTCATCAATCTCCACGTTTACCTTACAGAATTTTAACTACATGACTGACAGTTGTTTGTTCCATTAAGCATTCCAAACAACAGGCCCTACAAGCAACAGATTAACCTAGTTTCAGCACGATTCTTGAAATGTGAGAGAGCTGACCTCTTGTAAGGAAGGGATCATCCTCATGAAGCAACAGAACAAGGCAGGCTATTCTCGTGCAGACAGGTACACTCCTGAAAAACCAGAAACCATCTCAACACGCCAAACAAGTGGCTCAGAGATGAATGCACCTAAATTTAATCACGCATTAAACCACAGGGAAGGTCACCTTAAAAACAGATGACAGATTTATTCTATTTTTTGAAAAGTCTTTAATTATTCTTGCCTGATCCATAAACATACATCAAATACATTTCTCCTTCAATGGAGAAATTATCAGAAGGTGGCACCTACAGAAAAAAAAAACACTGCCAGCTGAAGGGCAGCAAGCCTTTGTTTTACATTACATAGCAAGACTTCATGGAAACTCAGAAGCTTGCTTGCTCTGAAAATAAATGAAAGAGAAATGAAGCATTACACTGAAGTAAAGCTTTGCATGCCTTTAGGACTCCTTCGGGAAGCACAATCTAGAAAGTCTAAAGCCATTCAAAGAGGATGAACACAATTCACAAAACAGAAAAGAAAGGAGTTTTCTTTTCAACTACGTCAAACTTGCCCTGATTTCCTTCCTCTCCTGAATGCATCAATTTGGCTTCCAGTAAAGGTCATGACACAGAACTAGGTCTGCAAAGTCAGGAAGATATCAATAGATTCCATAAGCTAGAGCTGTTTCTGTCAACAGACAAGTTTCCTCCAGTCTAACATTGTAAAAACTTCAATCCTTTTATTTACCACCCCAATGACCCCACTCCACCTGCAGCTGGAACAAAAGCCTCACGCACATGTCAGACAGCAGAATACATTCCCTCTTTCAGTGAAGGCCCACACCTGTATCCACAGCACAAATGTTCATCTACATGTCTGACAACATGATTTTCACCATGAAGCTTCAAGACCAGCCAGAGCAGAACTAATTGCAGGGGTGGTAAACATAATGGTGCATGTAAGCAACATGTTCTGTGTATTTCATTATCTGTGAGCTAACAACAAAAGCAACAGGAGGCTGGACAACACACACACTTGCAATACACTTCTGCAGCTGTGCAAATGCTACAAGAAAGGTGCACACAACTGCAGCCTTCATACAGAAATTAAGGGCAAGAACACAACACTATGCATGTTTTAAAAGTGAAAACTTACTGTCCTCATTGATTAAACGATAATGTAGATGTTTTTTCACCAACCCAAACTGTAGTTGGAAAAGAAGTTTTTGATGAATATTTTTTCTTCACAAGAAGCAACACTGCAGCTCTGAATTATGCATTCTTGCTTTCCCACGTGAATACTTACATGACTTCACCAGTAGGAAGAATTACTAACTGCTCCTGGAAGAGCTGCAAAGCTTTGGAGAAGTAGCTGCAGTATGCATTAGTTAGTTCTTTAAGAATTCAATACACCTCAATAATTTAATGAAAAGAATGAATTTGTTAGATTGCGCATCTTCCCTAGGTACAAAAAGAACACAAGGTGTTAGAACAAGACTTTGGGGATAAAAGCGTGAGATTCAGCACACACAAAAAAACAGTAATGGTAAAAGGGACACTAGGAAACAATTCTAGCACCCAAAAGAGCTGCAAGATTTGTGTATGCAGTTCTGCTTCCATTACAGAGGACATAAATACTTCCTTACAAAGAAGTATTAGGCTCTCAGTGCCCCTCCACTGGTCACGGCTCTCCTGACACACCTAACATTCATTCACACAAACAGGAAGAGACAGAAAAAACTCTGAAACAACAGCCCTCCTCATACCAACTTGTGGTGCACTCTTAAGAAAAAAGTATTCTCAAAGTGCAATACCACAGCATGAGAAAGTTAGCGTTAACACATGGATTTTTAAGATACTGAAATTATCACACAAGGGATCCAGTCAAGTCTCCTATTAAATAACTGAGTTACGTAGGCCTATGGCAAAACTGACAGTGACATTTAAGACTGCTTCCTCATACAGCTGAAAAACACTCAAAGCTAAGTTACGAGATTATATTTTTATCCAAGAAATCTCTTAACACTCACACAGCAGTAGCTGCAAAGAGAATGTAATTAACCCAGCAGAGTTAAGATGGCATGTGGCAAACCAAAACAGTGCCTCCTAAATGCAGCAAGAGATAAGCCCCATCAGAACACCCCCACGGGCTTCGAATAGTCCTGCAAATAACGATGAGGCAATCTGGGAAGAAACCACAACAGCTCTCTCCATCTGCGCCTAAGGTGCAGGGCTGAGGCAGACGCGACAGCACAGGTGCTGCTCTACGAGCTGTATTCCTTCACCCAGAGTGGGACCTGAGAGATGCGAGCAACTGTGAAGGCGATACAGCGCTCGCAACCGGAGGAGGGTGCGAGCAGCACAAGCGGTGCCATCGAAACCCACACGTACCGTGACAGACACCAGGCTGCACTTAAAGGCTGAGCTGCACAGCACAGCGAAGGCTGCTCAAACACACCTCCACACACCACAGACGCACGTCTACATCCACGCTCGCACACCGCTGCCCCGCTTCGCCGGAGGCGCACACAGGAGCGGGACGCCACGGGGAGCCCAGCGCAGGGCCGGGCACGGAGGAGGCCGGGCCGGGGGGCGGCGCGGCCGCGAGGAAAGCGGCTCCCTTGAAAGGTCGGGAGGGGGAAGGGCCGAGGGCGACGGCGCGTACCGTGTACTCCCGCACTTGGCTGTGGAAGTTCTGCTCGCGGATCGACACCTCGTCCGCCTCCATCCTTCATAGTCCCGCGGCCCCCGCGCGCAATGGCGGCCGCCGCCGCCGCGCCTGCCGCTGTCCTCCCGGCGGCGGGCGGGCCACCATGGCCGGCGGCAGCGCCCGCTGCTCCCCCCGAGCCCGGCCGGCGATCGAGAGACTCCAGCGGCGACGAGCTCCGCCGCTCTGTCAGCGTGCGGCGGGACGCGGAGGAGGAGGAGGAGGAGGAGGAGGAAGGGCGGGCAACGCCGCCTCAGCTCCTCCTGCTGCGTCACCACGCAGCGACAGCGCGCACACCGCGGCCGCGCCTCCGACCGCCCGAGGGGGGGGGGAGGAGCCAATGGGTGGGAAGGGGGGCGGGGCTCCGCGTTGATTGACAGGAGGAGGGCGCCGTGCCCGGGGCTCTGCGCAGCTGGAAGGCGGGAGCTGGGCGGGTTCACCTCGTGTTTGCGCTGGGACGTGGTGTGTGTGCGAACTGTGCTTCGGAGCGCGGTTGTCTCAAAGCCTCTGGCCCGTTTTCTTGCTTAAAAGCACACGCCGAAGTGCTTTATTAAATTTTATCGTTAGAAAAGGGGGAATGGTTTTAAATTGAGACAGGGGAGGTTTAGGTTCGATATTAGGAGGAAGTTTTTCACTCAGAGGGTGGTGAGGCACTGGAACAGGTTGCCCAAGGAGGCTGTGGATGCCCCATCCCTGCAGGCATTCAAGGCCAGGCTGGATGTGGCTCTGGGCAGCCTGGGCTGATAGTTGGGGACCCTGCACACAGCAGGGGGTTGGAACTGGATGAGCATCGTGGTCCTTTTCAACCCAGGCCATTCTGTGATTCCATGAAAAGTTATCTTCGACTGTTAGATGCATTGCTTGAAGTCCTGAGTTTACAGAGGACTGCCTTCTGCTTCAGCACAGCTGCAGTTTCATCCTGGTTCTTTCCACACTTGCAAAGATACAGGCAAGTATTTTGCAGGCAGAATCACACAGTCAGTGTAAGAGGTGAGAAAAATCCCACCCTCTGTCCTTGTAAAGTCCACTGCCTGTGCAGGGAGAGCGTCTCAGTACTTACTGAGACCTTAGGAATGCAAAAGGACTAATAAATATAGATCTGGAAGAGCAGTGAGAGCAGTGTTTTTGACACAGATCTTGGGAAAAGCTGTCTTACTTCAAGCTCTTTAGTCCACAGCAATAGATTGTATCTGACAGATAATGTAATGACTTATTTGTGTTTTCTTAACTATTCCCCCTTATCTTCAGTCATCTCTTCTTCTGGGACACTGTGTGCTGAAAGCATCTGTAGCTGCCAAGATGACTTTTGCATGAGACTTTGGCTTGTGAGAAGGGCTTGCTCCAGACTAGAGAGAACGATCAGAGATTAGGCCTGCAGTAAGTAGGTAAGAAACACACAGACTGATATGAAGACAAAGGAGGAGTGCAGTTGAAGTTCCAGCTGTATATTCAATTTGAAATATACCCAAGAAGTAGATACAGGACGTAATTTGTTTCATATCATGGACTGGAAAGTTCTTTCTTCCGTTCCTAGCAGCCGCATCATCAGAAACTTGAAACATATTTATATTTGCTGAAAAGGCAGGAAAAATAAATAGCTTAATTCCTTTCTTGGGCAGAAGTTATTGCTCAGTTCCAAGGTGTCTACACCACAAAGGAAGGTCACAGTAGCCACACTGCAAAAGCTATTTATATCAAGGGATATGCAGTCTTATATAGGCTACTGTTGCAAACTGACGAGAATGTTTAGCAACGTACGCATTGATGTGGGTTCATCAGTATGAAATATTTGAAGCGTGCCAAAAGAAAAACGCAAAGTACAAAAATGAAGCCTGAGGTACCTTTATGAGTAGGTAAAAGACTGCTGGAGGCTTTCATCCATACCTCAGACACAGAGAAAAAAATACAGTATTGGAACTGACCTCAGCGATTCTTTTGACCTCCTCAGTAAACCTAAGTTTGTTGTAAGTATAATCAAGAATTTTTTATCAGGTTGCCAGTGTAGAAGTACATGCACACCCAAAAAGAGTAATGAAATGCAGACTTCTATAAAACTGACATGTAGTGGTGCTTAACCCCTGTGTGTAAGAGTTGAGAGAGTTTAATAGATCTTGTTTGTTTTGTTCCTCTTCAGACTTGTTTTAAAAGAACAGTTTTTCTACCTCAAGATAATACAGTGTCTGGTATTCTTTATCTCCCATGAAGGTTTTATGTTCACTGCGTTAACTGAGATACTCCAGAAAAGATGCTGGGATATTCAAGCTAATAAGCTGAATTGGCTAAAATTGAAATCACTAGAGCTAGAACTGCTTCACTGGGAACATTCCCATAGAATTTGTCAATGAATTTTAGATCACCCTTCTTAACCGTATATATGAATTGCTACCATTTACCTAGAAAATTTGGAATAAGTGATGCTTCTTTCTATCATCATTCAGCCAAATGCAGTTTTGAATAAACAGAAAAGGGGGCGTTATTCTGTCGATTAATATGACTACTCACAGTATTATATTCCGGATGCTACCTAAGACTTGTCCAGATTGAAGCCTAATGCCCAATTTATTATGTTGTTGAGAACGATCACTGATTTTAGATGGAACTTGGTGTAGACACATGCTACACATGATACCCAGCACCTTACATATTCTAAATCTATTTATAGAGGAGAAAAAAAGATTGAAACGTTAGAATAAGGGGTATAAAACAAACAAGCAAACAAAAAATATATATATATATCATTATTATGCACATTAAGAATATTTGTTGGTTGGCCATTGCAAAGTATGTATTTTATAAGCTAAATCACAGCAGTCATTACATTGTAACTTAAGAAAACAAGATCAGTCAATCTTTAATCTGGATTCAACTTGAAATACTGCTGACTGGTTTCATTTTTATTCATACCTTCTTTCTATTTTTTTATTTGTTTTCTTTTTCCTTACAAAAAAGTGTGATTTTTTTTGTTGTTGTTCCAAATATTTCCAGACTGTATCTTTTCAACACAGTAGCATTAGCTTCCCATCTAATATATGCCATAAAATTTATACAGTCAAGAAAAAGAACTTCAAATTAAAAATGAGAATGCTATCACAAAAATTGGATATAAACTAGTTCAGTGCAGATCCACATGGTACATGCTGGATTTTGTATATGTTAGTATATATATATCCCCAAAAGTAAAATTTAAAAAATGCATCAAAGTAATATGGTTTTTCATAAGCTTTCAAAATGAGCATTAGAGTAAAATATCTCCACTGTTGATAAGGTGGAGTTACTGAATACTTTCTTTGCTTCATTGCTAAGATTGCCCCTCAGGAATCCCAGACCCCAGAGGTAAAAGGCTGGGGAAAGGAACAGTTTCCCTTGGTCAAGGAGGATCTGGTCAGAGATCGACTAGGTAAAGTCAGCACACACAGATCCATGTATCCTGATGGGGTCCACCCACGAGTGCTGAGAGAGGTGACAGAACTGCTCTGTATCTACAAGTAGAGTCCTACATTTGGGAGGAATAGCCATATGCATCGATACAGATTAGGGGCTGATGTGCTGAAGGAGAGCTCTGCAGAGAAGGATCTGGGTGCTGGGGGAGACAGCACGTTGGTCATGAGCCAGCAGCGTTCCTTCACATCCAAGAGGAGCAGTGATGTACTCGGGTACATTAAAAGAGCACTGCCAGCAGGTTGAGGGAAGTGATCTTCCCCCACTATTCTGTATTTACCAGTAGAACCCCAAACTTCTGCCAGGGTCAATAAACCGTAAAAACCATACAAACATATGTAAACCATAAAACAAACAAACAACAACAACAACAACAAAAAACTGTCTCTAGACAAGCCTTGCTTTCATCAGTCTGTCTATTTCGAGCTCAGAAGTTAGTTTCTGATTAAATCAGCCCCTGACAGGTATTCAGCCAGAGTGGATGGATCAAAATAATAAAAACTCACTACTTCTCTTCATGGTATGTTCAATATTTAATTATCATCTACATTAAAAATCATGCTTTGCTTCTGATTTGAATTTTACTGCTTTCAGTTTCTAACTACAATTCTTGTTCTGTCCTTCTCAAGTACAGTGAAGAACTTTAATACTTGGTATTTCCTGTTAATCATAGCAGTTCACCTCAAAATCTCCTTTTCAGTCAATTAAAAGATTTACTCTAGGAAAATTTACTCCTCATTTTCAACCACGAACTCATGTGGTTTTGTTTTTTTCTTTCTTCCTTGAATTCTTTCCAATCTTTAAACGTAGGCTGGATGCCTACCATCTGTGAGGAAAAGAGTGGTTTGCAGGTAGATCTTGTTGAGCATTTGGACCTGGAACCTAGGGAAGTTTTGTGGTCCTTCAGTTTAGTTGGAGTCACTAAATCCAGTTTAGGAATATAGTGTATCCTCACTGAGATCTTGTATCAACCAGCAGCAATCCATAATGTCTATTCTGAATCATGGTTTTCCTGGAATATCTCTGGTTCAATAGACAAGATCTTGATTCCTTGTTCCCAGTGCATCCATTGACACTTGATTGAATTTGAGCCCATTTTATTTTCTGTTTCCCAAACACTTCAGATTGCTCTGTATAATTACTTCATCTTTGTAACCTACCTCTCTGTTATTTTCCAGTATTTGCCAACCTTTTTTTTTCTTGTGTGTATCACCTGCCAGTGATATTAGCAGTAAGTAGTTTATCAACTGGAATAAATACTTGCATGAAAAAAAATTGTTTCCTTCTCTACATTTTCATCCAGTTTTGTTCATACTTTTTCCTCATCTTTGTGAACTTCCTTAAGTAGTAAATACGCATAATACTTATTTTACTGGATGGAAATGTTGTTTGCTCATATGGGATATGATCTTGCCAGTATCGTGTGTTGGTTCCATGGCAACACTACAATAGTATCCAAAAACGTCATTTAATAGTGAAGCCAATATTTTTTGTGTTAGCATATAATCATTAGAAGCTTTAGTGTTGTTCTACCTCTAGTGGAATGACAGCAGCAGCATATGTCAGTCCTACAAATCTCAAACTATTTTTCTGTTCCTACCCAATAACTGCTTTCTACTCTGATGTGCTTTCTACTCAATGTTCTCATCCTTAAAGCACTTAAATTGCATGACTTAAAAGGAAAAGAGTCTCTGCTCTACTCACACTGCACTATAACATTACATCTACACAACATTCTGCGCTGGCTTTAGAGTTTGACCCATCATTAGATTTCTGCTTTCTTCACAAGTTTTGCTGATTGCTTATCTTCCATAGTTTCTCTCATTTTTTAATATTCTCCTTTGATTTTTGAGCCATTCAACACATTTC
Organism: Perdix hodgsoniae; assembly: GCA_035772895.1. Lineage (NCBI taxonomy): Eukaryota > Metazoa > Chordata > Aves > Galliformes > Phasianidae > Perdix > Perdix hodgsoniae. The sequence continues at coordinate 3,530,051 of JAPSGF010000005.1, forward strand.
ACTGGACTTTTTATTACATCAATTCAGTATTGACTGTAAAACTTGACCATGCATTAGCTGTATTATAAATGCAATGCAAATGTCCACCCATACCATCTGCTCTTGACTACCTAACATGGCTGTACTCATTGTCCTTTAAAAATAAATAAATAAATGGCTAGATAGCTAAATAATTGGCAGGACTACATGCTTATCTGGAACTATTCTCAAATTATTTTTCATTACTTCCATATTTTTTAGGCTTTCAGATTTACAACAATTTTTTGAGAAAAATGGATTGCAATGCCAAATCTTTAAACTGTAAAAACCACTTTTCTATTAGTTAAATCATTTTATTTTCTTCTCTTAAATTTAGTATCTGACTCATCATGACTAAGATAACTGTACTGTTAAATACCACATGGGAGGCATTTCAAAAATCTATCCAGTATTAAACTACCACCATTTTTCAGTTAGGTTCACAAAATCACACATATAAATTTTGTCTTTGACAGTAAGCCCTGCACTTTTTATGAAGGACTTTTATCCAAAATGCTAGGAATTTTACAGGAAATAAATCATCTTAATTTCTAAAATTAATAGGGGCAAGATTTATTCTTAAATCATGGATACTCCTTTCTAATTAAATTCAAATGTGTTTAATGCATCTCAGGAGTGTTAAGATAATAAGTAATCCTTTTCTGGAATTTAACAGCCTCGATCCCTGTCAATATTGGGTGACTAATAAAATATGATGCTAGGCATTTTTTAAATCTTTATCTTTCTCCTCTGTCTCATTAGCAAAATGAATAGGTTTGTTCCACAGGCACCATGTAATTTGGAGAATTCAATGTTGCTCAAGGACATTCCAAATAAATTTCAGCAGGTATTTCTTCATGCACTACTCATGCATAGAGTAGACTTTCACATGTATAAAACGGACTTTCACAATATCTGCCACTTACCATGCTGAAGTTTTAATTTGATGTGTAAGATCATTGCTAGTATCAGAGGCTGAAAGCCCCAAAAAGGCCGCTGCAATTAAGGTCTCCTGACCGGCAGAACTTTGTGCAGTTATCCCGTCTAAGCCTATATTCAATCTAAGCTCCAATGACCAGTATTTAATCCACAGAACATACAACACTCATCCACTGTACCAGTGGTCTATCAGGAAATGCTGACAATGAAAAGATTATTATATAACATATGCCAATACTTATTTTCAGTAATAGGCCTCAAATATAGCATGCCTTTTACCAAAAATCATGCCAACAATATGAAATCAGCCCATTTAGTTTTAAGAGCTCAACTTCCTTTCTTAAGTAGATATTACGGTAAAGTAATAGCCTCCAAATGATGAAAATATGGCTGGATTCTCAAGACCTGGCACAGTCTTCTGGCATTCATATAAAGCAAAACCCATCTATGGCGAATAGAAACCAAAGCATTTGGGTGTCTCTAAGTAGTTGAGTGAAGGACTCCAGAGATTTCATACTGTCTTCCTAGTGGGAGGATAGAACAAGGAATAGGTTGTGACTCATCCAAGTCTAAAACATTTCCACATTTCTAATTTTAGGTCCTGTAAACCATACATTATACTCAAAGTATACCCACTTTGGTTGTTTTGGTGGTTTTCTTCGTTGATGAAGATGTTGAAGAGCACCAGTTCCAAGACAGACCTCTGAGGAACAGCAATTGTGACCGGCCTCCAACCTGACACAAAACCATTGCTCACAACCCTTTGACTGCATCCAGCCAATCAGTTCCTAACTTAATCCATTGAACAGCCCAAGTAGATAATAATACATTCAGCTTTGCTTTAGTGTCCCTTGGTTTTCCCGTTCCGAGCTAATTCCCCATTTTCTATATAATCTACATTGACATGGCTGTTGCAGTCAGACTTTTCCAAAATTCTGGTCCCACCTTAGCCAGAAAAATACATAAAGCTCTACACATCATGTGACAAATTCAAGTGCTTCTGGTGAGCTCACAACATGCTGACTCTGTATCATCTATGAGAGGACAGAAGACTGCAAAGCTTCTAAAGGAGCGCACAGACAAGAAGTTTCTCCAATTTTAAAAGCAGGTACAGCATTTATTCATTATTCTGTGAAGCCTTTCCCCTTCAAAGTGGTTACCTTGATAAGCTTGAAGCATCTGTTTTAACTATTTTCAATGCTGTTAAGGGTACAAAGAAGTCATATTTGAGAAAGGTGGTCTTTTGTTTCTAAATCACGTTGTTCTGTTATTAATCAGAAATGTAAAGGATAGTACAAAGTTATTGAGGTTTTATTGGGAGACTTTGATAGAAATGGGTTATTTCATCCTGAATAGTAAAAGCCATGGGAAATAATTCAGCAGTTTTAGGCACTGGTAAAATATTGAGTTCCATGCTCTCAGAATTACCATAAATAGAAAATTATTTCAGACCCATGTGCTGCCCCATTATGCATTTAACACCTGATTCTCATCAACAAAAGAAGAAAACAACCAGCATCTTTCAGATGAGTCTTCTTCATTCTTCAAATCCATTACCAAAGTGTCATTTCATCTCGAATGCATTCAGGAAATCTGTGAAGAAAATAATAATTGAATGTTGTTGTTTTCCCAAATTATACTGTTTGTATTTTCCTTTGTAGTGGTGAAGGCAGAATCTTAGAATGCTCATATGTTCATAGAATCATAGAATCACAAGATTGGAAAGGACCTACAATATCATCTAGTCCAACCGTCCACCCATTACCATTGCTACCACAACCTTTCCATAATCTTTCCAGACTCCTCACCATATATCAATTGTATCCTTTACTGCTACGTATTTCCATTCTTCTTATTTTTCACTCAGATAACTCTGACAGAAGCTTCAGATTTCTACTCTGTGGTCTAAAGAACTATAAATGAATCAAAGCCTATTCTGTCTGCTCATGTGATGAAATGTGTCGCATAATTTGGCACTTGTGAAGTAATCCCACCAAAGATACTGTACAATTCAAAGCTCCCCACATGTAATTTATTTTTATATTGCTGCAGACTAGTAATCTCCAAAGCACTTCTGAAAACCCAAGGGCTGATACCACGCTATCATAGAATCATAGAATCACTCAGGTTGAAAAAGACCTTAAAGATCATAAAGTCCAATCATGACCTAACCATCCTACCCTAACTAACAACCCTCTGCTAAATCATGTCCCTGAACACTACATCCAAATGGTTTTTAAACACATCCAGGGATGGTGACTCAACCACCTCCCTGGGGAGCCTATTCCAATGCTTAACAACCCTTTCTGTAAAGAAGTGCTTCCTGATATCCAACCCAAACTTACCCTGGTGCAACTTGAGGCCATTTCCCCTCGTCCTGTCACCTGTCACCAGTGAGAAGAGACCAACCCCCCTCTCACTGTAAGCACGTTTCAGATATTGGAAGAGAGCAATAAGGTCTCCCCTCAGCCTCCTTTTCCCCAGACTAAACAGCCCCAGTTCCTTCAGTCTCTCCTCATAGGGCACATTCTCCAAGACCTTCACAAGCCTTGTTGCCCTTCTTTAGACCTGCTCCAGTGCCTCAGTGTCCTTTCTGTACTGAGGTGCCCAAAACTGAACACAGTACTCAAGGTGAGGCCTCACTTCCCTAGTCGTGCTCATGACTCCATTCCTGATACAAGCCAGGATGCCACTGTCCTTCTTGGCCACCTGGGCACACTGCTGGCTCACATTCAGCCAACTGTCCATCAGTGCACCAAGGTCCCTTTCCATCAGGCAGCTTTCCAGACACTCCTCCCCAAGCCTATAGGGTTGCCTGGGGCTGTTATGTTCAAAATTCAGGACCTGATACTTGGCCCTATTGAAACTCATACAGTTTGCCTTGGCCCATCGATCCAGTCTATCCAGGTCCCTCTGTAGTGCCCTTCTCCCCTCAGGCAGATCAACACTCCCTCCCAGCTTGGTGTCTTCTGCAAACTTACTGAGGGTGCACAGAATTCCCTCATCAAGATCATTAATAAAGATGTTGAGGCACTCCAGCTATCAGAGAGAAAAGTGTGAACTACACCATACACTGAAAGCAATAATGAACTTGTTTTTCTGTCTGGCCTATCCCATTTTAGGTACTGAGAGTGTACAAAAAGTGTGAGAAACTATACTGTCCATTTTCTTTACACATACCTAGTCCTCATAGAGAATTAATGAGTCAAAAAATAACTACAAACTTAAAATAATAATTCCTGTCCTCTCATGGAATAAGAAATAGTTATGCACAATGTCAGCAGGACAAGCTGATGGCATTTTTGGAAGAATTTATTTAAAGTTCACTCTTGCAAAAAGTTATAAAGTGTACATTTTTAAATTTTCATGAGTGTTTATATATTCCATTGTATGTATACTTGTACATGATGTGTGTATATTTACATATCTGTGTGTGCGCATGCTTGTTTTTATTTAAACCTCTCTGAAACTGCCATGGGATATAGCACTGCACAGTGTCCTCCACAGAATTTCTATCTACAAGCATCAAGATATACTGATAGCTACACTGAGTTAATTTGAATTAAGTTATTTATTTTTGTTTCTTTGACAAAATCACAATCTACTGACTTTACTACAGATGGTGTTTTTGCCTTGGTAAAGAAGCAGCAGCTTATAGTGTTCTTTTAGATGAGTTTGTGTATGTATCTAAAAAAAAAAAAAAAGAAAAATGCAGTTTAAACTGTTTAACATGCTTCAGTTAATTATAAAAACTGTCAAGTTTAAACAATACAAACTGAAAAAATACTCTACTGCAATACAGATAAAGTGTTACCTTAGCTATTTAACCCTTGTTAACTTGCAGCATCAACTTGTAACATAACCCTTGTTACTTGCATCAGTGCATTCACACAATCAAGCACCCCAAATCTCTGTCTTTACCAAAGACACGCTATGGAAAAAAAAAAGGGGGGGGGGACTTGAACTACACAGAAATATATTAAGAACTTCACAATGTGACCTGCAGTTTTTACTGAAATAAATTAATGGGTGGCATGCAGATGCCAAGATGAAGCAGAGCAGTAACAAAACATTAGTAAGCACTTTTAATGTAATTAATTTTTGATATATTACAATTTTTAACATGTAATTATTTTTGAAGGAACTGCAGAGTAACATTGGATTATGTGTTTATTCCAACTAGCTACTAAAGAATAAAATGTGACAATATTTTGGAATTCTATTGCAGAATAATACTGAGTTGTCCATCACAAATAATGAAGCCAAGATTTCTCTCATCTGATAATCAGTTTCAGTGATTACCTACTAAAAGGTCAATGCTTGGTACTACAAAATCCCTTGGTCAGCCTAGAATCCAAGTGGGCATTGAAATGTGCTATATAAAGCACCTAGGCTTGCAGTGACCTTGAATCTGTTTCCTTATTGCTGGAGGCTGGGATTGTTCCATGGCTGCATTCCCAGTCTGCATCAAGAGGCTGGAACTAACATCAATCTTTAACACCGGTCTTTAGAACAATTTTTGATGTTGGCCTTGAATAGGTCTAATAATTTTGCTTAATCACTTCTGTTCCAACACAAAAACTGGAATCTAGGCTGACTTCTAATTTTTCATTCTTGTGAAATCCAGCTACAAGCTTCCTGTCTGCCATCAAATATCTGGAATCACAATTAGACAAAATATGTCAGATGCCCTGTGACACCCAATCATCTTTATTGCATAGAAGTTCACTTTCAAGCTTAGAGTAGAACAAATCCCACTTGGTTCAAAGGTCTGTACTTCCAAAGAAAAAATGAGAACACTCATATGCATATTTAAATATGCAGATGTGATGTATCCAATTTGCATTGTCACCTAATGAGAATGACCTTTTCTGCTGAGCAGAAACAGCAATTGTTGAACTTGAGCGTGTGGAAGTTGTGTTAAATACAGAATTCCAAATGTCTATCTAAATAGATCATATGCTTGCTTCTCTTAATCAAAAATAATCATGGTCATATTGAACTCTAAATCATAGAATCATAGGATGGCTTGGGTTGGAAGGGTCCTCAAAGATCATCGAGCTCCAATCCCCTGCCATGGGCTGGTTGCCACCCACCAGCTCAGACTGCTCAGGGCCCCATCCAACTTGGCCTTGAGCACCTCCAGGGATGGGGCATTGAGAACTTCTTTGGGCAGGAATGCCAGTACCTAACTGCCTGCTCAGTGAAAAATCCCAGTGCTTCTTTATCTTTAGGGAAATCCAATTAGGTTCAGAACTTGAATTCTGCTACTTAGATCTATTTCTTGTAACACTTCTTGCCTAGCACCCTTCCTATTTACCAGTCTTTACAAAGAACATCTGAACAATTCTCTCACCATCAACGTGGTGCATGTTAATGCATAGCATATTTTTTTTTGAAAAACTAAATTCAAACAAAGGGATTAAGTAAATTGCTTAGGACTACAAAGAGGCAGTTAATATGGCAAGACTGGAACTCAGTTTGACCTTGATTTTAATCCTCTGTTCAAATACATTAGATCAAGTTTTTAGCAGTACTCAAACTGAAATGGAAAAAAGCCATGATCAATTTACCAAGCAGCATTGGAGTCGTATAACCTGTGTTGTTCTATTTCTGTAAATGCCAAAGAAGGAAAACAACTCCTGCACATAGTAGCTTGCCTGTAGACAAATAGCATCAGTATTATGGCTGTTTTGTTTACCCTCTTTAGTTACCCTCTGTATTGAAACGAAAGGTCAAATTGTCAGTATGCTCGCCTTCCTCTAGAGCATACTCTTTTCACCTACAGACCACAAAAATTGGTAGCACTATTACACAGTACAGGTAATAAATAGGTCTTAGAACTGGAATCACTCACATGCATAATTGGGGATTAAAGAAATGAGAATTCAAGCAAACATCTTGGCATATCTTATAGGCAAAAGCACAGTAATATATTCTCCCTGTTGTTTCTTTTTCATTAGGGGACTGCGAAATCTCCCATAATAGATCAGGACTCCATATTGTGAGAATTTAGAAATACCTAATGAAAATATGGCACCTACAGTTATGAACTTACAACTGCCAGTGTAAGATTAAGAATAAAACCCTTATAGTTATTTCTGTAACTGTAATATTCTACATGATACTAACACATACCATCTTTTCCCATGGTTACATGCAGGAGTGGAGTGCAGTAAGTTTAACAGCATGGCTCTGTAAGTGAATCCAAACAAATATGTGTTGTCCTAAAAATAAGTATCTTACCTTACATATCAGTAAGGATGGAGAAAATTCATACTGAGAAAAGAAATTCCAACTAGACAGATGTGCACACACATACACAGTTGTATAGAGCCTTGTTCTATATATTAGTTTACTGGTCAGCATACTATTTTTGCAAAATAATTCAGGAAAAACAAGAGACAGAAATCTCATGATAAACACTGCAACTATACTAAAAGGGGGGGGTTGTAATTGTCCTTATTTTCACCTGTGTTTCAGAATCTGTGGCACAGGTGTTAATACAGATGGGCACAACAGAAAGACGAGCTGTACTTGTAGAGTGATGAATTCTCATTTAAATCAACATGAGAACTAACTGTCCCACCAGCAGGATATCCTGACACAGTACATTTTTGTAATCTGCTAATGGTGCCTTTCATAACTCATTTAGCCTAGTTGCAGTCTGTACTGCCATTGGAAAGGGCACTTCCCTTTCCTATTGCTGTCTACCTCTTTCTGCAGCCAAAAAAAAAACAAAAAACAAACAAACAAAAAAAAACTGATCCAAGACAAATAACAGCTTATTAATTACTTTTGTATCAAATCTTGGATTTGGTGTATTATGCCATAAGTCCTATGTTTGTGTAAACAAGGGTAAGGAAATGTATTGCCAGGACAAGTAAGGCAGAATGATGTTATTCTATAGCAGCTGCAAAAAAAAATAATAAGTTGATCTGTAAAGTTGAAGATTGCCTGAAAGAGACATTACCAGATGTAGAAGTATGTTAGAGCGGCTTCCAGAGTCAGGTATGTTCCAAACTCAAACATGAGGTTGTTAGAATTTGTATATGCATGGTTTTGTTTCACTGCCCAGTCCTTTGGGCAGCAAAATGCCAAATACGATCTGGATGCCTTAAACAATTGTCTGCAACTGTCATGCGAAGCTGCCTCTTGAACCAGTGGAGATCTCACCATCTGGTTAAGGGAGACTGGGGTGCTGTCCATCTCATTCTGAAACTGAAGTTTAAGATGAGTTTTCCCCTTGAAGTGACTCCATCTTGTCTGTCAGAGCTAAATCAGTGCTGCAATTTCAAAGCACTTTGTGAGAACAGTCAGGGAGGAAAAGGCTTTGTCAGGCTGGAATGTTCTGGTGATGGTGGACATTATCAATGTCTTGTGAGGACTTTATAGATCATAGATTAAAACTGGCAATGATTATAAAGTCATTCATGAGTATGTCATGAGAAGTATTATTTCTAATCCACAACTATTCACTATTCCAGCTTTCAGCACAGTCATAGTTGCATCAGCAAATCGCAGGGTGTTATCCCAAAATGACAGAGGAACAAACTGGTTGTCACATGGTGGATGAAGATGTGGCTGCTGAGAGAAGGAAACAAGGTACATACAGTCTGTGGAAAAACTCTTTCACAGAGCACATTGAAGCATGGAATTGACCTGGATATATCCAGAGGAATCTCACTTAGCCCTCCCAGGCAGAGATCTCAGAGGCCTGATTTAGTGGGTATAGCATCACAAAGCATGAGGAGATATTTCTAAGTCATTTTACATGTAACATAACTAAGACTGGATTAATCTCACTCAACAGCAGGCGTCTACAATGATTTTTCAGCTGGATTGATCTCTGCAGGTTCTTTATAGTCATTGTAGATTACACAGTGATTAATCTCTTTCTAAAATAGTTCCTCACTTCTAGAAGCTGCTTTTTTTTTTTTTCCTTTGAGTCAAGAGGGACCTTAGGTTAATTTGCTCAACTGTAAATATCTATTCACAGATAAATAAAGTTAGCTCGTTAGATTCCATCTTCAAGGCATGCGGAGACTAGAAATCCAATCTTGGGAAAAACCTGAGAAGTTCAGATAGTATATTTGCTTAGGGCTCTGCTGAGCACTCTGCTTTCTATTTAAGCTGCAGTAGACACAAATCTCATAATTTGCTTGCAACAAGTCTTAACTAGAAATGCCATAATCTAGTTATAGTTGGGCAAGTAGAGTTCCTGAATAAGAACTGTATATAAATTAATGCTATGTCAAGAAACATAATATGTTATAGGAACAGATATTACGATGTGGAATAGCAACCAACAAGTAGAAATTGGTTTTACTGTTACAGCACATATTACCAGATCCAAAGTTTGCTGTCATCATGGAAAGGCTTCCAAGTACCTGACTGCGCCTTGACTCAGATACATATCATGTTTTGTATGTGTAACAAAGCTGTAGGAATAATGGAGTAAGACTTTTGGTAATAGTTAAAAACACCCTCTGAGCTAAAGGAAAGCTGCTGGAAACTGTGTCTGAAAACAACTGACTTATCCTGCATGTTAAAAGACAGCATTAGCAGTGGGATGAAGAGTAATACTGAACATCACTATTGGTGAATTGCTCCTGTGAGTGGCATGGTACTTATTATTGCCAGCACTTTCACTTTTTATAGTTAAATGAACAGGTAAGAGGTGAATTGTTGAACTCCTGCACTCATACATATCTATTCCAGAGTACCATTCCTACTTTCAAGCATTATTTTTTTCAAGTTGCCTCATCAGAATTAAACAACAAAAATATGCACAGATTGATCTTCAAGGAAGAGAGTTACAAGCAATACACTGAAGCTAAGTAATTACAAACAAAAAAAAGAAGAAAGAACAGAGGAAAAAAGAAATGTTCCTTGTTAAATATTTACTTCATCTCTGATGAAAATTGCCTTGTCAACAACAGTATAATCAAGTGTTCTTTAAGTAAGGTCAACTTTCAGCATAGACTTAAGTCTTCTATAGAGGCATTTCATTGATTATATAAATGTCATATAGGAAATGCAAAGTACCATAATGTGGGAGTTTGATCAATGATGTTATCCTGATTTATAACTGTGTATTTTTGGACTGTGATGTGCACAAAGCACTAATTTAAAACCTCATTTTAGTTGCAACCTACCTTTTCCTTTTAATAACAAGAAAGTCATCTGATTACATTCTTTCAGTTATCCCCATGTCACATATTAGATAATCCCCTTATAGTTTAAAACTAAAAACGCTAATGGATTGGGGAAATGGGATTTTGCTTTCACACATTATACCTGTCTTTTTATGCTTGCCTTTCAGATCATTTATCTAAATAATAACCTTCAGTACCCACTCCTTCCTTCCAATGAACTAAAACACATTAATGATTAAAGTCAGTGAAAACATCTTCTCCCTGATCTAATTTTGCTTGCTGAGATGACCACTTTCAGCTCCTAATTTTCTACTTCTTTTTTGGAGGGAGGATGGGGGGGAGAGTTACTGACTTGTAGAGCTGCTCCTATGATTAATTCCTAGTCCATTTCAATTCAAACAGCCTCTGTTAGTTTACATTAACTGTAGATTGTTGTTAATGAGTATCGCCAGTCAACAGTGACTGAAAGGGCATTGATTTCAGGAACTAAAAGACAGAAATGATATGAAAAACTCAGCAAACAGCTTTCAATCAAAAAATCAGTCAGTGTAGCCTAAAAAAGAGGAAGTAACATTCACTTGCTTGTGAAGGTACTGCACGTGGTAGCTTCTGCTGGCAAACTTGAAGATAAAGGAGGAGGCATTTCAATGGTCTTAGTGTCAGATAAGTCATCCTGTGAAAAATGACTGGCCCAGGGCCAGATACAAAGATTACAGAAATTCTGGAACTACCAGGACAGAGTATTTGTGTAGTTCAACTTTTGCTGTGCCTGACTTAAGTTGTAAGACACAGTTCTGAAAAGAAAAATAAATAAATAAAAATTTCAGCAACAGAGATGTTCTTCAAAGCAATAAGGAAATAACTTCTCTCACCTACCAGTAACTTCTGAGACAGATGGAACTGAAGAGCCATCAACTTTGTACTGATCTGAGACTTTGGAAAACATATTCCAGAGGATAAACATCCTCTCACAGGAGATCTCTCCCAGCAGCCCTTCTTTTTCACACAAGAACAAATGTCAGTTTTGCTGACTACGGTGGTGGCAATATGACATGGGAGTGAACAGTATCTCAAGTAAGCATGTGCCATGGAATGTCACAAGGTGTCATTAAGGAAGCTCACACTGTTCTGCTGCTCTCCTCTGTCTGAATGAATTCATCCTGGTACTAACTTTTCAGACTGTAGAGTCAAAAAAGGCTTTGGATTTGAAGAAATATTCTTACATGAATCAGGCAGTCTTCTCCATTCATAAGAACATAAGAATGATCCTGTGAAATCAGCCTAAAAGTCTTCCTGGAACAACACAGATATTTCCTGTGCTGATAAATAGCAGTACGTTCTCAACAGTGGGAAATTACAAAAGAGCAAGTATCTACATATCTGTGTAATATAGACACTAAATAACATCTTCATGAGTTGTGGGAAGCAACCAGGAAAAATAGGAGACAGATGGCTAAAGGATGGGTATCCAAATAAAAAAAAGTCCATGAATAAAATTTAATAGCACAAGACATCTGCTAACAAAGGTTATCTCAGCAGAAAGCAAAAACATCCGGAAGCAACAATTCCATACGAAGTTTCATTTCCAGTGAATCATGTCATTATGTTAAATTTAATTCTAAATACGAAACCTGCCCTTACTGCTTGTTCTCTGCTGTGGGATCACTGTCAAAACAAAGAACGGTTATAAAATGTTCACCCAGTTCTGAATTCAGATTTGCTAAGCGATGCTGATATGATGCAGAGATCTAAATGTGAAATCTATGCAGACTGTTATTTCTTTCAGTGTAGCATTTTCTTGATGATTACTTTTAGATTTTCTCTCAAATTCTGCTTTACCTTAGTTCTTAGAAAGTGTTTGTAACAAGTGATGATTACTCTTCTTCTGTATTTTTTGCTAAAGTAGCATGTCCATTTTCACCCAAATTTTGGATTATGTATTCAGCAAAATAAATGTTTTCCTCTGCTGCATGAACTGTTGGTGATCATGTTGGTGGCAAATATTGGCATTCTCTTTCTTTGAAGAAATATGAGATTTCCCATTATTGGAAAGGTCTGTTGGCCTGAATGACAAATTACACAACAAGACAGAAGGAAGATGCAAATCTTAGTTTTAAAAGCATCTAATATTTGCTCAAATTATATTCAGCTGTATTTATCTACCATTCTGGCATGCTGATGGAACAGTATTATCAATAAATCCATAAATAGGATGCAAAATGCATGTGAGCTGTCTGTGCATGAAGAAGGAGCAGAGCAGCAATAAATTAGAGCATAATATATAGTTTAAAGTGTAGCAAAAGGAGTGCCTCGACAAATCAACGCAACATATTTTGTCACTGAGAGGGAGAGATTCATTACACATCAGCCTTGAGAATGCTGGATTTCTGAAGCATGGGGTCATCCAGGACACATGATGTCATTGAGAGAGTATGGAAACATGCATAGAAAAGCAAAAATAATCTGCAGAATAATAATACCATGTTAAATTTTCAGCTAAAGCTGAAGTTCTCTCCAGTACTTCATTGCTCAAGAGAGTTCAGGAATGCAACAAGAGAGAGAAAAATAATGAAGCCTGACTTCCTGCAGGTTTGGTACCCACAGGAGATTCAGGATTGATCCTCCTTCTGAGTCTAAGTCACGTGCGCAGGGTTTCCTTTGCTTGGATTTTCTGGGATGCATATTAATGTCTAAGTTTTGTATAGCTGAGAAACTTTTCCCCCTACAATGGAAAATCTGATAAATCATAAAATTTGGGGAAAGTCTGCGTTTTGGAGAACTGAACTGTCTTTGAGAACTGCCAAACATGACTGAAACTCAGCACTAGGTTTCAAAGTTGGCTAGAGGAGAGGACACAGTCATGGGGCCAAACGCACACACCCAGCAGGTTACATAAGAAAAAAAAGAGACTAAAAATAAAATCAAGCTGCCAATTGGTTTTCCTGCTGACAGCAGCAAAGTGACGCAGGACATTTAATTCCTTCTGATCACAGAAGTGACAGACAAGTTTTCATCTACTTTGCCTGTGACTTGGGCCACCAGTCCCCAGGAGTGGCATCATCACATCCCACTGCCATCAGGGAAGTGTCCCAGTGACATTGGCAGCTGATGTCAGTGTTGCCCTTTGGCACGCTCAGAAAGAGCAGTGTGGTAAAGAGTTTTAAATAAGGAATGGGAAAGGTCGTGATGAGCTGGGGATGCTGAACACTGGGCTCCTGTGGTGCTGCCTGCTTTGCTGGTGGCAGGGCCTTGAACTATGGTTATGAGGGAGGAATTGTTTGCTTTCCTTTTGTAATGAAAGGACCAACCATATTTATACTAGGAAAAAATACAAGCTGGGGGACAAAAGGATAGAGTATAGCCCTGCTGAAAAGGACCTGGCGAGGTGGTGGATGGTAAGCCAGACATGAGCCAGCAGTGAGCCCTTGCAGTCTAGAAAGCCAACTGTATCCTGGGATGCATCCAAAGCAGTGTGGTGAGCAGGGAGAGGGAGCGGATCCTGCCCCTCTGCTCTGAGCTGTGAGACCTCACCTGGAGCACTGCCTCCAGATGTGGAGTTATCACAGGAGAGACATGGACCTGCTGGAGTTGTCCAGAGGAGGGCAACAAAATGATCCAATGATGGAATACCTCTCCTACAAGGAAAGGCTGAGAGAGCTGGGGCTGTGCAGCCTGGAGAAGGCCATGGGGAGTCCTGAAAGCAACCTGTCCACATCTAAAGGGGCTGTAAGAAAGAAGGGGACAAACTCTTTGGCAAGGTCCGTGGTGGCAGGACAGGGGGAAATGGTTTCAAAATAAAATGAGAAATATGGACTGGATATAAGGAAGAAGTTTTTAACAATAAGGGTAGTGAAGCACGGGCACAGGCTGCTCAGAGAGGTGGATGCCCTGTCTTTGGAGACACTGAAAGTCAGGCTGGTCGGGGCTCTGAGCACCTAATGGAGCTGTAGGTGTCCCTGTTCATTGCAGGGACAGCCTGTAAAGGTCCCTTCCAATTCAAACGATTCTGTGATGATTCTATGATAAACACTTGCAGGGGGCTGGACTAGTTGATCTCCAGAAGTCCCTTTCAACCCCCACGATGTTGTGATTTCGGTTCTGTGATCGTGACGGGTTGAACACCTTCGGAACGCGCAGCCAAACGGGCCAGGCGGTTCCGGCCCAGCAGGGGGCGCTGCAGCCCCAAACGGCGCCCGAGAGGCGGAAGCGAAGCACCGCTGTTCCCCCAAGATGGCGGCGACCAGGCGCGGCGTGGCTGGGGGCCGGATGAAGCGGCCGGCTGGTCGCGCTCGCCGCGGCGACGGGAAGCTGGACAGGTTGCGGTTGGCGGTGCGGGAATTCGTACAGGCGGCCGGGGACCAGCCGTCGCCGCCGCAGCAGCACCCGCTGAAAGGCTCGGAGAGGCCGAGCGGAAAGAGCCGGCGGGACGCGAGGAAGGAGAAGCGCAGGCTGAAGCGGAGCCGCCGCCGCCTCCTCCGGCGCGGAGATACGGTCCCCGCCGCCGTGGCCCGGCCGGCTCCCACTGCCCGCCCCACGCCTCCGGCCTCGCCAGCCTCGGCCGAGAAAAAGCAGCCGGAACCGCCGCGGCAGAAGAAGAAACCGGCCCCGAAAGCGTCGCGGCCACCGGTAGCGACCCCGCGGCCGTCCGCAGCCGCTTCGTCGAGGAAACGGGCGCTGCTGGAGGCCAACGAGGAGGAGGACAGGGAGATCCGGCGCCTGGAGCGGCAGCTGAGGCTCGGCAAGCGCCGCAGGAAGAAAGGGGAGGCCGCGTCCGAGGAGCTGCCGCAGAGCTTCCTGCGGGACGGGCTGGGCTACGTGCTGGGCGCCCTGGGCTCCGGCGCCAGCCTCGCGGGGCTCTGCCATAGCAGCGACGAGGAGGAGGAGCCGGAGCCGAGGAGGCGCGGGGAGAACCTTGAGAAGGCTGAAGAGAACTCTGAGGAGGACCTGGTAGAGGCCTCTGACAGCTTCGAGGGGTCTGATGGGGAAGGGCGGTGGGATGTCGAGAGCTCGTCCACCGACAGTGGGGTGCCTGAAAGAAGCGAGGCCTCGGACCCGGAGGAGGAAGAGCAGGAGGTAGGGAGCTGGCTTGAAATAACGCAGACTTGCTTCTCACAGTACACGCAAAGCAGACCTGACGTCACCTCTGCAAAGTGCTGGTGTTTGCTGCCTGACCAGCATGGAGAGGTGACGGTGAAAACCATGCTGGGTCCAGCAGCAGCGGCGTTGACTTCTGAGTTTCCACCACATCTAAAGGCACATGCTGGCACATTGCAGCCTAACACATAAAGCCTTGGTTGTGTACACACAATCAACAAATAAAAGGAACAAAAGTGTCACCGTACCAGAGCCAGATTAAGCACTTCCCTAAGATCATAAAAAGCCTATACGACAATGAATATGCAGTGGAAATTGGAGTTCCTTCTTCCTGTGCATCCCAGATATTCTGCTTGTTTTTGGCTTTGTAGTGCAAGTAGAGAAGAGGAAGCCAAACATTATTTAGCTACATGGCCCTGAATTAATCTGAGAACACCAATGCAGCTGAGGCTTTCACCTGTGGGGGTTTCTGTTGTCTGTCTGGTTAAACTAGTAACCTAAGATATCAGTTTTATTAAAAGTAATTTACTTAAAACTCCATGTGAAGGGGAGAGAGAAATTCTTTTGCTGCTCTCAAGCTGATCATAAGCAGTAACTTGCTGCATGCTTTTTTCCTGAGTGAGGCTCTTCCTTTGGCATTACTGTATGTTTCACAAAAAGTCTTGATATATTAATCTTAAATTGAAACGTATACTAAAGTTCAAGTGTTTTAAATACTAATTTAATCTGCTGATTGTTTTCTTTATAAGGATCATAATCACAGTGGTACAAAGTACATTCCCCCTCAAGTGCGAAAAGCTCAGGAAGCACTCGATGGCAAGAAGAAAGAAGAATTGGGAAGACTAAAGAAAATAGTGAATGGTCTCATTAATAGGTAATGGAATAAGGAGAAGTCATTAATCTTTCTGATTCTATGTGACAGTGCTCATCATTCAAAGAAAAGTGGCATGGATGTGAACTTTTGTCTTTGCAAAGTGTTTTTAAGTTGGCAGCTGTGTCTGCTATCCTTAATAATAATTAGCTTTGTTGATAGAAATTCTTCAAAGTTGGTAGTTATAGAAGCTGAAAGACCTAGAAAATAAATTTAAGATTGGGCTGAATTCCACACAGCTGCTGCCCACAATTGCTAGCTATAATTCTCCAAATGTCAATTTCATTACATCTGTTTTAAAAAAAAAACAACCTTGCAGTGGGAGATCCCTACTATTCCCCCACCAGTATGCTGTGTTAAAATTGAATAAAACAAATTTGGGGGTTTTAGTTTAGTAAAGACAGCCAAATACAAGAGGTCCGTTACATTCATCTTCTTGCTCATTTTAGAGGAACTAGCTGGGCTTAAAAACAGGTTGCATGTTAGCTACCTTGAAAATGGTGGAACTGTACAAAGAAGCAAAATAGCAAACATTGAATTTTGTTTCTCAACAGGCTGAGTGAGCCAAATTTGTCCTCCATCAGTGGACAGCTGGAAGAGCTTTACATGGCCAACAGCAGAAAGGACATGAATGAAACTCTGACAAGCATCCTTATGAATGCTTGTGTTACTGCAGTTGCTATGCCTGCAAGACTGATGATGGAACACGTCCTTTTGGTCAGCGTTCTTCACCACACAGTAGGAACTGAGGTAATTCTTGTGGCAGGGACTAATACTGTTGAATGATACTAGTTGGGGAGCATATTGATAATTCGCTTTGAGTGCCTTTTAGTTTCTGATTGCGTGTCACTAAATACAATCTGTAGTTGAACAGATATTCTCATACGCTCAAGAGAACATTTGTGCACTGTGTATACAGATAAGAAAGACTGCAGTTACAGGAGCCCTTCTACATAGTGGAAAAACTCCCATTGGTTCTCTTAAAGCCCAGTTGTGCTAATCATAGGTAGGTATATGTGGCTCAAGAATGTCAGAAACTTGAGGAATTATGGCAGCAACTTCTCAGAAGTTGGGGCTTTTTTCTATTTTTAAAGTTAATGGATGATTGAGACATAATATGTTTGGCTTAGTGTCAGGAAGCTGAAATTACAAAGGAAATATTTGAGCTAATTTCAATGACCGTTTCTTTAGAGAATTGAGGTGTTTCAGTAGAGTATTCCCATCTAATTACATTCTCATCCTATATCCAGTGCACAAACTGTGTTAAGTTCTTCATTATGTATTTGTTGACCCAAATAATAACTGGTCTCTGAAACTATATTAAATACCAGGTGAGTGCAATTACACCAACTTCCCTACACAGCCTTGCTGTGAATTTTTTTTTTTCTCTGCTTCCTGGAAGGCTGTTGTTAATACAAGTAATTTATGACACTATAACGCCACTTTAAGAGGAGAAATGTAATCCACTCAGAAGATGAAACTTACTAGAATACCATGTAATAGGCAGCTGATATTCAGACTATCTTCTATACTAATGACCTTCTTACTCAGCACCTTTGATGATAAGTGTTCTGTTTGTGAAGAAGCAAAATTGTTTCTGACAGGTTCTCAGCAATACTGGGCAAAGCATTCACAGGTAGGCTCAAAGCCATATACAGAAAGAAGAACGGAGCTCACCCAGTTGGTGAAGGGTCTTTTTAGCTATGTAACACTCCTGAGGAGGCAGCCCAGATCCAAGAGATGCTCTCCTTTTCAGTGGCTGGTCCTTATATGAGCCCAGGAGAGCTCCACCCTGTGTGCTTTTCTTCTGGTCAAGTGGGGAGTGCAGCTGAAAACAATTTACCTGTGCTCCCTGAGCCAGCCACACCCCTTCACCAGGTGCTCAATCACCACTTCAAGCTGTGTCCTGACAATCCCCCTACAATATGTTTGTAGTATTTAACTATATTATGAAGTGCCATAGGTGTGTTTTTTTTTTTCTTCCATAAAATAAATCTATTACACACAAATGTAACAAGGCTGCATTTTGGATTAGCTTGGTCAGTGCAAAAGTTAAGATTATAGTGGCTGAGTGTATACATTTGTGCAGTGGGATTGCTGGATAGTTTAATCTTCAGTTACTG